>JAPMLY010001928.1:0-71994 GCA_026401115.1 Tetraselmis chui | reverse complement strand
GCCCATACTGCCCTATACTGTCTACTGCGCCCCCCCCCCCCCCCCCCCCCCCCAAAAAAAAAATGAAATAAAATTTATCCACCTGCTGTTGATTGTCGCTACGGGTATACGTTACGGCGATAGTGTATTTTTACCAAAGGGCAACGCGCGGATCGACAGGGAAACACTCCGGTACAACACTGTACAGCAACCTGCGCGATCATGTCCGCTACAGTGTCATATAGTCTGACTTGCCACCCTCACCTCCTGGACGTGCTGGACGATGAGTGGAGACAAGACAAGCTACCTGATGACGGTATGCAGCGACACGATTTCAATATAAAAAATGTAACTTACAGTAAAGGCACACCGCCAAAACAGACCGCCCTTGGTCGACTTGACCGGCCTTTGGTGTTCATTCATTCTGACCCGGTATTGATTCCACAGTCACTGTTCAGCTGAATACATCCTGCCAACACAAAGACTAGAACCGGAGTTGCACTGAGACTCGCAAAAAAACCTTCTCCTTCGCGAGATCGTGTGCGCCTCCGTGTGTTGCGCTGCCTTGGGTTGCCCAGCAGTGTGTGCTCTGAACGTTACGCTCGTAACGTATTCTCAGATATACCGCTGCCGGAGGGAGTGCAGCCTCCATCGGATGACCATGAAGACCTCGGTGAAGTTGATCTGAAGCCTGGCGAGAAGGAGAAATGGCCAGAACTGGGATTAAGCCATACTCAGTAAATGCGGTAGTCAAAAGCGCCGGAAGAAAGTTGGGTCGTCTTTCACACTCTCCCTGCCCCTTCAGGTCAAACGTTCCCCAATCAGGCGCGTCAGTGGAAGACAGTCTCTGGAGAGCTGCTATGCGAAAAAAACAAATGGAGCTCGTGTACTAGGGTCTTTCAACTGCACACCCGTTAATTCACACTGTAAATATCAGAGTAAGCGAAGTGCAACAAGTGGCGCACAAAAATACTATTTTACCTGTAGAAATACTTCAACGTCAAACCAGGATCCGTAATGTTATCGACTGCGAATCATTTATGCCTTGATTATCCCCTATCTTGGAAATTGTTACAAGCGACAGGGAAGACCCTGTGGATCCGTCGAGGAATTGAGTGTGGCAAGCGCGGAAAAATAAGCCGTTGAGAGCGCCAGGTGATTTCCATGGAATAGCAGCTGAACTGCACGAGTTGATGAGGTCTCGTGTCGACGCTCGCTATAATCTAGATCACCAAAGGGACGACATGCACTGATGAAATGCGCGAGTTAATGAGATTGGGTCGACTGCATTAAATACCGTTTGTGATCTTGATAGACATACGAGTGAAGTGGGTAGAAGTCTTTGCCCCCCCCTCCCCCCCCCCCCCGGCGCGCAAATAGGTGTGCTGCTCTTGCACCATATCACATGAGACTTGGCTCAGGCCAGCTTCCGGCGGGTGTAGCGCACACGGCAGGGCTTGGGCCCAACCACCATGGACTCGTAGTCCGGCTCGGGGAAGGGGTCGACAAGCTCAAACTCGAAGTTGCGTAAGAGGACGGACCAGATTGTCTTAATCTGGGGAGGGGATACAACGGAGCAGAAGAGCAAAGCATCGTCATCGATACACAAAAGGAGGCAGCACCCATCGCAACCGTGTCCCTGTCAACAGCCCACCCTTACCACACTCGAATCGACCCTGACATGCAATCCTCCCGCATTACCCACGCCACCTTATAAGTAAGCAGGCGATGGCGCTGTTCTCACCTGAAGGTAGGCAAAGTTGGAGCCCATGCAGCCGTGACGGCCACCGCCGAAGCCAATGAACGTAAAGTTTTTCTTGTCCTCCTCGCGGCCGGGACCAAAGCGGTCGGGGTCGTACTTCGATGGGTTCTGTAGGAGGGATAAGGCGCAGACATGATCAAGAATGGGACGGCGCGGGGGGTGATAAACAATGGTGAAAGGTGATCCTGATGCCGAGGGCTGCCTCACCGTGAAGCAGGTGTCCAGAGTGTGCTGGAAGGCCGGAGAGGTGGCGATGACATGGCCCTTGGGGATGGTGACGCTCTTGCCGGCAGAGGTGGTGACGGAGAAGGTTTTGTGTGATTTGCGCAGCAGCATGACAAGAGGTGGCTGCAGCCTGAGGGCCTCAGTCATGTTGCGGTGCAATACGTCCATCTTGTTTAGCACCTCCATTTCGAGCTCGGGGCCATACTGCTTCAGAATGGCCTTCTGCTCCTCCAGGGCGGGATTCAGCCCGTTTTCCGGGTTCTTGATCATGTACAGGCCGGTCCAGGCGGAGGTGATGGAGGAGGTGTGCTGCCCCGCGAACAGAACGGCGATGAGCATTCCTGTGATCTCCTCATCCGTCATGGGACGGCCATCCTTGTAGCGAGCGTCAATGAAGGTCTGCAGCACATCCGGCTCCTGAGCACCTCGTTTGCGGCGATCCTGAATAATATCGGCAAAGATTTTCGCCAGCTCTGCACGAGACCTGCACCACAGCAGCGGCGGTGGACGTCAGCAACGAGGCACCAACCTTTGCTTGTATCCAGGCAGTTCAACCCAACACGGCGCGTGCACCTCACTGCGGGCCCACAAGACAGCAGTGCCTTACTATAGCCACATCGCATGCGCTGAGGCAACTCACTTGTCACGCTGCCTGTGCGCGGCGATGGGGAGATACGGAAAGATGACGCTGATAGGCTGCATCCCCAGGTCCAAGTCATGAAATAGGTCCTTAACCTGAGCAAACATGTTCTCGCGCACCTCCCGGCCTGCGCAAACCACAGTGTGCGTCTCAGCAACAAGCATGGGCGAGCTACCCTGTGGAAGCGATACCCTTGCCTGGAGCAGACAATTCTCAAAGTAGATAATTTGCAGACGCCCATGCGCGTATGACGCGCGTGTGTGTGTGTACGTGGTTGTGTGTGTTTCTATGTTACGAGCATTCCAGTAGGCACAAATAAACAGCAGGGGAGCGCACCCATGAGCGTACGAGAGGCAGTCAGCACGATCAGCTCCGACAGCTGCTCCTTTAGATCGACCTCGCCAGAGTCCCCCCACTTCCCGAAAAACTCCTGCAAGGCGCGCAATATTGGTTCAGACTACCGGGTCGGCTGTTGGGAAGGGGGCTGTGCACAACGAAAGCCGACCGTATACCTCGGCTTCCTCACGGAACAGCTGAACATATGTCTTCAGTTTTGTGGACTTGAGTGCCTCCGCAAAGAAACGAAACTGTTCGTTGCGAATCTTGTGATCCACATCGAACACAACGCCCTTGCCAAAGGTGGGCACATTGAACTCGTACACCTACAGCATGCGGCGTCCCAACCCTATCAGAATGCAGTCACAAGATATGCCGCCCCCTGTCCCATTTGCAAGCATGCCACCCTCAAGCAACTCATACGCGTGCGCGCGCGCACACACACACACACACACACACAAAACACACCGTCAGGAAATTAAAAACTGTAAGAGGGGGAAAGTCTATCCGTACCTCTTTCTGGCTGACCTCTTCATCGCTGCCTTTGTAAAAGTGAGGCGAAACTGATGGTCCAACTAGGAAAGTGATGTTCCAATGGAAGACTGGCACGGTGAAGACCTCTCCGCACTTGCGGTACCCCTCTTCTACCAGGGCTACGGGACCCTGTATGGGTACACATTTAAGAGGTCGATGTCGAAACAAAATAGGGCACCAGCCTACGCTTGCTGGCTTCGGAGCTAACTGCTTCAGTGATACTACGAGAGAGAGACGACCGTGAGGGGTGAGTGAAGGCCCAGCACCAACCTTCGAAAACTTAAGGCAACCACCGATGAAGGGGATGCCTTCGAAGAGCGGTGGGTAACCCCTGGTTCCCACCACACGACGAAGCAGCTCCGGCAGCAGCAGCGCAAACAGGACGGCGAGGAGGCCGTACCCAACCAGCGCGCCCACGCCGGTTCCGCCGCTAAGCGCTCCTACTGCCGCGTCGATCATTATCGCGACCTTTAAGATCCCTGAGAATACCTAGCGAAGTCACACAAGGGCTGTTAATACTATTGTTTCTTGGATCTTACGAGCATCAGATACTTCACTTAAAGCACAACTTTGCGACCGAAACGGCGACGTCGGTGTAAGGAAAGTCGCCGATCTCGGGTCATACTTATATCGCTGCAACAGCCTACAGGCGACAGCACGCAGAATCAAGTGCCGCCACAGACACAAAACGACGCGTGTCTAAGATGGAAAACAGTTGCGAGTAGCCAAACTTGCGAAAGCTTACGTAAACGCGGCCAACCTTTGCCGATCTGCCAGAGAATGTCGGCGTCGATCACTGCTTAACTAGACGAGTTGTAAAGTGCGGGAATCCTACTCAAACATTCTTCCCTGCTGGCAGTTCACGAACAAAACTGTAGTACTCACCTCAGTTGGCACTTCGGCTTAGTCTAGACCGGGGGTTGGGGGGGCGAGGAGGTGCTCTGTGCAGCTCTGTCTGGGGGCTCATCCGTTCGAATTCGGGGTTACCAAAGTAGGTCTACAGCACCGCCCATAATTGAAAATAGACGGGCACGGAGCCCGTTGCTGTGGTGGCGGCCAGCGTGGCGCCGCTCAGCCGCCCATCCTACGCTGGTCAGTCACCTGATCGCCACATGCAATTTACATATGCATCAGGAGCATCACTTACAATATACTGCGCGGGAATTTAATCTTTTCTTACAAAAAACGTTATATTTATAAAGACACGCGAGGACATAAGGTTTAGCGACTGGGAGTCAGATTATGCCAAAGATGAAGGCTTGCTTAAGGCTTGCCGATATTCCAATTAAAAAAAGGTACACGGCTCGTAGGAACACGGCTCGGCCGGTACACGGCTCGCGGGACAAAAAAAACACGAGCCGTGTTCCTCGCGCTTTCTGGTATTCCAAGTAGGCCGGTACACGGCTCGGACCGCAGTATATACGGGCTTTGTATCGGGCTTGTATTCCCTTTTCTACCTGCGCAGCCATCGCGCCCGCACTCACACTCTCACACACGCCTACCCGCACCCGCGCCCGTTCCACGATGCTGAATGTAAGGCGCATCACGCTTGTAGGGGCCGTGGCCCTGCTTGTCGGCTTGGCGGCACTTGTGAATGCCATTCCGCCCGCCGCGCCAGATGTGGTGATGGGTACGGACCCCTCCGCCGGGAGATGTGCGGGCAGCTGCGCTCGCGGCCGCTACAGCAGCGTACTGGTACATGAGAAGGCGTCGTTCGCAGCAGCGTGCGGAAGTAGGTAATGTTGGAGCGTTACCTCAGGGCGGCCGTGGAGGATACCGCCCCGGAAAGGCGAAGGGCAAGCCGAGGAGGGCGTGGATGAAAGCGATATTCTTGAGAGATTACGGCAAGCCAGGGAGGAAGCCCGTGGTGCAGGCATCATACAGTCAAGCCCCCCCTATTCTGCGACGGTGCGGCTCTCACACGGTCACGCACAATCACAAATACATACACACACACAGAGACACACACAAGCAGTCACACGAACAGACACACACACACAGGCACACACAGGCACACACAGGCACACAAAGGCACACAAACACACACACACACACACATGTCACACGGACAGACAGACACACAGACACACACATACAATCACACGAACAGATAGACACACACAGACGGTCACACGAACAGACAGACACACAGACACACAGACAGTCACACGAACAGACACACACACACAGACAGTCACACACACACACACACACACACACACACACTCACAAACACACACAGACAGTCACACGAACAGACAGATACACAAACACACATACAGTCACACGAACAGACACACACACACACACACACACACACACACTCACAGACACACACACACAGTCACACGAACAGACAGACACAAACAGACAGTCACACGAACAGACAGACACACAGACACACACAGACAAACACAGACACACAATCACACACAGACATACAGAGACAGTCACACGGACATACACAAGCACAGACACACACACATAGACACACACACACACACACACACACACACACACACACAGTCACGCAGACGTATGTCATTGGATCATTAAATTACTAATACCCCGCTGTTTGGTGTGCACTATCCAACATTACCGGAACATTGTGTCGGATGATGGTTCTCGAGTTCGTCGTAATGTAGACGACGACTTCACTTCGACAGGCTCGCTCATATGGACCGTGCAGCCAAGTGTCGAAGTTGGTTATGAGGCCTTCAGGAAACTGCTTGTAGAGCACCATGCATGGCTAGACCGTGCGAATATGCTTTTGTGGCTACACAGCTCTCGAAACAGTGCTTAGTTGTGGATATACTAAGTGGCAGCAGCAACACGGCATTCGCAACAAATATAATTGATGATTACACGTCATTAACTTTGGCTTCTTCCTTGTCCTCCACCTCGCCATTGCCACCCCCTTCTCCTCGCTCTCATTGTCACTGCTAGAAGTGACATTATCAGCAGTTGCTGCTTCACTAGCTTTATCATTTATTGCACTCTCTGCATGCCCATACGTGCTAGGATCACCAATGTCTGCATATCGCGGCGCGGGTGCACTAGGCTGTCGGGCGCGGTGTGCTAGGAACTGTTCCTTCATGTGCAACCTATACTCCTCAACATCCGCAACAATGGCTTGCTGTTGAGCATGGTTTTGGGCTGCCATAGTGAATGCTAGAGTCAAAGAGTCTTGATAATTCATGGAAAACATCTCACGCTTAATACCCCTTAACTCTCCCCTCACATCCTTTGACGCAGGGGTGAGATTAGGAGATACCAAGTCAATCTCACCTTATGGAGTCCTAGGGTCCTTCTTCAGCTTCTTGTGTTTCTTGTCGAACAGCAGCTTCTTCTTTCTTGCCTCCAACCGGCTCTTCGCTGGCGGTCCGCGGCCACACCCTCCCCGTCAGACGGTAGCTCCACCGCGTCCACATTTCCTCTCGCCGACGCCACGAAGGCCAGCTCAGGACGATAAGCTTCACCAGCTGGAGGCCCGTACTGCACGAAGATCATGAACTCCACAGGCTCCCATGATTCCTTCATCGGCGGCACAGCGGCGGCGTCTATGTCCAACCACGCCTCCTCCTCCGAGCAGTTGTCGCCCGCGACAGCACCAGCTGAGATCTCTGCCTTTCGCTGTTTCTTTGTCATCTTTTTCGCGTGCGGCTCAACCAGCTGTTGGGCGCAGCTGCCGTCGGCGGTAGCACCTTCGGCGGCCTCCTTCTCGCGCTGCTTCCGGGCCTTCTTTTTTGCGGCGGCTTGCTGAGCGCGGAGCTTGTCAAGCTCCTTCCGGCGCCAGTAGGCGCGCTTTATTTTTTCGATTATGTCCGTCCACTGTTTTCCGGGGAGGGGGTGACCTTCACCGTCCAAGAACTCGCTAGCGACCTAAAGTGGGTGGGACATAGTCATGTACAAAAGCTCTCGTGTCAGGTTGTGACAAGTCGGGCAGGTAGGCAAGGCGGGCGGGTACCTCAAAGATCACGCCCGTAACTTCCGCCTTGATGTCCAGCCACCTCTCCCATATTCGCACCGAGCGCGAAGGGTGGCACCGCAGCTCCACGCTTTGTTCGGCTGTTACCTTGCCCCCTGCGAAGAGGTACCTCATGCGGCCGAGCGCGAGCTGCTTGAAGAGAACTGCGGCACGCTCGCAAAGAGGCACCTCCACTCCCTTCAGCCCGCCATCGGGCGCCTCCTTCTTCGTGGGCCCCAGCTCCGAGGCGGAGAGGGGCGCCTCAAGCGCAACTTGTTCCTCCGCCTCAGTCTAGTGCCAACTTCCGGCTCGCGCGGCCCCCTCTTCGGAACGTTTGCGCCGAGGCATATTGGGCGGACTGTGCTAGCGATGCTGCGGGGCTGTGGGTGGTGGGATATGCGTAGCGATACTGCGTAGCGATTATTTCCAGCTACAGGGGGAAGAGCCCCGCGCGACGCGAGGAACGGGATATACCGTATAATATACTAGTTTCTAGAGCCGTGTACCTCCTCCCGGTACACGGCTCGGGCAAATAGGAACACGGCTTGGCCTTCAAGCCGTGTTCCTATTTGCCCGAGCCGTGTACCATAATTGGAATACTTGTAAAAGTGATATTTTCGGTACATGGCTCGCGAGCCGTGTACCGCATGTCTAATGTGAATACATGCTTTATTATATGTTGGATAAACAGGCAGAGGTGTTATTTATATTCAGCGCTTGATCAAGGAGGGGTGGGTGGGTTGCGCGAGCCGATTGGGCGAGCGCAAAGGCAGAAGGTGGCTGCTACCAGCTAGAGGAGCTGCTTTAGAGGTAAAGCAAGTGGGCGTCCGCCGCGGACAAATTAAGCGTCCCAAGGGGAGACAATTAACTGCGCTTGGGACGCTTAATTTGTCTCCGCGCGTTGCCTTCGGCGGACAACATGGTACGTTAACTAACCGTTAAACCCCAATATTTTACCAATATAAGAATTTAGCGATTGGGAGTCATATTATGCCATCTAATATAGACCGAAGGTCCGCGTAGGCTCCTAATCTGGAGCAACTAGCCGGCCGAAGAATAGCCAAGCCGCCGGGGCTTCGCTCATGGTGGGGTCGATGTACTTGCCGGTGACTACGTCGTTGGTTTTCGACCAACCACCCATGTAGCGAATCTTGGTGAGGGGTGCGCCGATGCATGCGGCGGCGGACGCCGCGCCTTTCCGTAGGCTATGCGATGTCCATTTGAATTGCCGGGGGGGGGGGGGGGGGGGGGGGGGGGGAAGCGCCAATGGCGCAACACGCCTCTCAAATCCACTCGGTTATGGTCTCTGCCGTCCATTCGTGCGGTATCTCGTCGTGTGTGACGGCCCAAAAGGTTGCGGCCTCGGGTCAATGGTCGAATTGGTTGCAGTAACTGGTGCGTCCATCGGTAAACGCCTCTTGGAGGTCCGCTAGTAGCGGTAATGCAGCAATTGGGAGTTGTAGTAGCGACTTGTCAACCGCGGTTCCACGTTGGTCTCCCTTTGCTTTTCGTACGAATAACAGTATGTTACTGCAAGTCTTGTCGACCACGATGTCGTCCATGTGGCAACGTACGCCAGTTTCCGCGCGGCAAAAGTAGCAATAGTTATTGCAGACTGCGAGAATTGCGCGGACGATCTTGATGTGTATGAGGGTATCCGACTGCCATGAAAGCGCGCGATAGTGACGGTGGGCGAATTGCATCATTTGTTGTACGATGGGTGCGAGGATTGGTACGCGAATATCGGGGTCGGTGATGAGATGTTGTTGCATGGCGAGTCCCCGACGTGCGTCCGTTAGTAGTGGTCCCAACGCCACGGGCTCCTTGAGGTGGTCGCGAAAGAATTTGTTGATCGCTTAGAAGTAGGGTTGGAGGCTGCTCGCTGCGACGGTCCCCGCTCGGGCGAGCCATGCTGTAAAGCGCAGCATGTCGGCCGCGGTAGCCTATAGCGGGGTGATGCCCTCTTCGTCACAACAAAATGTGAATCGTTGCATTCCGGTACCGTAGTTGTTGTAGGTGGTGGGGGCGAGGGAGCCGGTGAGGAGGTCGAGCCGGAGGTCGCCCAGGTCGTCCGTCCCGACGAGTGCTCCGACGTGGTTGCGCATCGAGGTGTGCCAAGGTGCGTGAGCCGAAGGTTCGATGAGTGGGTATTTCACTAGTGCGGCGGGGTTGTTGTTGTCTGCGGATGTCCGGAAGTGTCTGGGTCTGGGCGCAGACATCCGGCCGGTCGGGGCTGGGTTGAGAGTTCCTCGTGATCGGTAGAGCCAAGCCGGTGTAGAACGTGGAAAGCCGTGACGCTCTAGCTTGGCGGTCCGACGCCCTCGTACTCTCCGCGCTTGCTTAGAAAGAATAAATCTCAGGAGAAAGGGCACATGATTTGTTCGTCGGAAAGTTCGCTCAATAGTTGGTACAACTATTTGGCGGGCGATGACTGTCGCCTCGGTGCCAGATTGGCGTAACTTTTGGACGAGTCGGGTAGGAGCGTCCACGGGGGTTTGTACCAGTTGGTTTCCGACGTCCGGAGTATGTCGGGCATATGTAGGCAGTCCACTGCTTCGGCGGTCGGGTCTCGCCAACGGGCATTGCAGCGAGGCAGTTGCGTGTTGCCTTGCGTGGCAAATCTGTCGATGGAGTGGGGGGCCCACAATGAGTCCATGTAAGTAAATATGCGGGGGTTGAGCTGCCAGTCTTCCTTGTGTGTTTTGCGGCTGAGTTTGTCGGCCCGGATATTGGCCGCGGAACGACTATAGCGTGCGCGAATGTTGATATTGTTGGTGTCGATAAGCTCCCAAAGTTTGCGAAGTTCATCCATCATGGCTGGCGAACGGGACGTGAGGTAGCTGAGCACATCCACCGGTGCTTGATTGCCCTCGTGCATGAGTACTTTTCGTCCGCGGAGTAGCGGTAGGAAGGAAAGGATTGCGAGTCGCACGGCCTTCATTTCTTTCCAGTTGATGTGCTTTTGTTGGTCTACCGTTGGCCATAAACCTAGTGCTTCCAGTTGCTCGTTCAATAATGCGCCCCAATAGTAACATGAGATGTCGCAGTGCTGGTAGGCGGTCTCGATTGGGGGGAAGATGGAGCGGCCGTTGTTGGCGGAGGGAACTTGCGTCCACCACTGGAGGTCTCGTTTCAATTGGTATGTGAGTTTCATCCGTCCCCCCCATCATATTCGAGCAGCGAGGACGCTGTGGAGTTCGTGGAGGTAGAAACGGGCCGCCGGGATGGCGAGGTGTAGGTATTGCGCTTTTCTGGCAAGGACCGCGAGTTGTCGGGCGGGTAGCCACAAGGCGTCTCGTGTTGAGCGCTGCAGTAGGATCCGGGAGAGGGTAGCGATGGCGTGTAGCTTCGAAGGAGGGGCTCGAAAGGTAGAGGTTTTAGTGTCGATCTGGAGGCCGAGGTGCTCGTAGATTTGTGTGGGGTCCCAATGGCCTTTCTTGGGGTTGTGTCCTAGCCCGAAGCGGTCGAGTACGGCTGCGTTGCAGTCGCAGAGCTGTAGCGCTGCGTCTCTGTTGTTGGCAAAAAATATGAAGTCTTCCATGTACATGGTAATATGGTGCCTCTACAACGCGCGTTGCGCAGATAGCGCCGGGAGGGCCTTGGTCGCGTGGGGTTCTTGTTCGTTTGCGTGCGGGGGGTGTGTCCGGTAGGGTTTGGCAGTGGCTCGTTGTAAGGTGTCGGATGAAAACCTCGGTAAGCCGGCAAAAACAGTAGTTGCTGCATTTTCAGCCCATTGAGAGACCGGCTAGACGGTACAACGTGCCGCGATAATTTACCGTAAAGAAGTCTTTGTCTTCTTCCCGTATGCCGAGTGTGTAGTAGCCGTATGTGAGGTCGAAGGAGACCATCCAATTGCCGGTGCACGTCAGGTTCTTAAGGTGCTTGAGTGTCTCGTAAGTCAGCTTGTGCTCCTTGCAGTACTTGTTCAAGGGGCGTAGGTCGATAATGAGTGGCCATTTGTTATCGCCCGGTTTCGGGACTAAATTATTCGGGAAACCCATTTGCAGCGCTGTTCGGGCTCCCATGCGCTTGACTGCATGAATTTTGGAAGCTTGGACTCCATGAAATCGAGCTGCTGGTGAGTTGCATCGAGCACGAACGTGCCGCTGTTGAAAGGTGGGGGCCGCTGGCCGCCGATGAAAGGTATGCGAACCCCTCGGCGCCCGCCGGCGGCGCAGCGGCGGCGGCCCCGGAGGGGGGTGCGCTCGCATCCCCGTCGGCACCTACCTCTACCTCCACGCGGTGGGCGCTGGTAACCCCGTAGCCGTGCCATGATTGGCACGGTAGGGGGCTGAACGAGGTACCGACAGCTGCGATCCGCGGGATTAGCAGCTGTCGGGAAGCCCTGTACGGAGGATTTTGGAAAAACATAATATCCGTACACCAACATAGGGATCTCCCGCTCGGCAAGTCCGATGTGTTTTTTCATCAACTAAATACCCACATATACTCTCCCGTCGCGGCGGGAACGATGTCTGCGGATTGTTTTTTGGCGAGGAAGGGTACGGACGGATCAGCGGTGGGACGAGGGTGTTGGAGGTGGCGGCGGATAGTTGGGAAGCAGCGCTAGGGCACGGCGCTCGCTAGCAGTCGCCAGCCCTGCGAGAGTTTTAAGTCTACCATGGGGGCGAGGTCTGAAGCTACGCAGAACGGAGGTGGGTCGCGGTCGGAGGAGCGGCACGGTCTTGCGGCGGCGATCCTTAGGATCGACCGCCGCCGGAAAAACCCGGTACGGGGGGCTTTTGGAAAAATATTCCCGTACCCAACATCTTTTGTGGTTCGGCGACTCGATCCTTATTTTAGACCCACCCCTCCCCTAGTCGGTACCCGGTTATCGACATGCTGCCTCATGTAGTGTGCCTAGAGTTATCGTAACGGCACACTGCTCGTAAAGGCGCCCCCCTAACAACGTAAACCACCGGGGGAGGGTACGGCCGGCCACAGCGCGATCATATGGGTGTTGGACACAGACGGAACAAGGACAAGGGACATGAGAAAATCTGGGACGGGGGCAGGAGAGCCAGCCGGACACCGTCTGCAGCTTAGTAATTTACTCTCCCCAACCCCTAAAGGAGAAGGGAAGACTCGGCTAGGTGGCGAAGTGCGTTGGGAGGAGCAACTACTACCTCGGGCGGGGAAGAGCAAAGATCGAGACGGGACCGACGAAGATCTGAGCGAGGGGGGTTTTCACATGCCTTTCCCCCTAGCTCCGGCAAGACCGGAGTCGCACGGTACCCGAGGTCAGGCACATTGGCCTCGACCAGCTCACGCTGACCTGCTTCGCTGATCAGTATCCCCGCAGCGGCTAGAGCAGCCCGCGTATCGTGGAGACTAGCAACACTTTTTATTTCATACTGAAACCAAAAAAAAACGTATAGATCAAAAAATTATAAATACTTGGTTACGTGTATGTTTTAGACGGTTTTAGAAGGTATCGTCACTGCCAATGGAGAGGTTGGGATTAGTGGTTCACGGTCTATCTCACGCTTATGAGTCCACATTGTCTTAGCACGTGGGGCCAGAGACAACAGCCGGTATATACTGGTATTGTTGTAAACAATTTCATTTTATTTCATTGCGAACCCCTCGACGAATCCAGCCTAGAACATGTTCGCTCGCGCCTAATCCTTTCCACTCGGACGCTAGGTTCCGCACGCGATGACGCATGAAGTTCAAACGGCCGGTGTAGGATGTGGCGCGGCGGGTCACACCATCATGCGTTCTTGTCGGGGTTTATGGGCTTCGAGTCTTTGGTGTCGGCGTTGTCTCTCGGTGGCGGTTTGGGCTTGGTTGGGGTCCTGGGGTTGGGTTAGGGGTAGGACGGTCGGGGGCAAGTCGGTCCGGCGCCTTGCGCCTGAAGGTAGCTCTAGCGGCGGCTTTAGTGCTAGCGAGTAGGGAGCATTCGAGCGTTTTGTCGATGAAAGCGCGGTGTAGCTTGTCGTACTCGGAGGAGGCAATGTCCGGTCGCGGTTTGAGGATACGCTGGTAGGCGACTTCCACGAAACATGGTCCGAATCGTTCGTCTCCCCTCCGCCCTTGGTGTGTCGGATATGGGATATCCGCACACGGGCGGCCTCCTCGAGCGCGGTTTGGGTATGGTTGCTTTGACGCATGGTGACGATCGCTACTTTAAATTCCGGTGGGTCCTTGGGTTAATTTTGAATGTCTTCCAGAGCTGATATGCTCGTCGTGTTAGCGCATGCGGCGTAGGCGGCGTGACATGCCGTGGTGCGGTATTCTTCGAGCGTGGTGTTGTGCCGGCGGGCGGAGAGGGTGCGGTAGGTGTCACATGTAAGCTTTTAGATTTGTGGGCCGTCGAAATGTCGGGGGCCCATAACCTATCATCTCGCTCCGCTCAGCGTATCGGCAGACTTCTTAGTGTCAGCAGGATGCAAACTCACAGCGGATGTGAATTCATCTTCCCCTCCAACTCACCTTTTGGTACCCACAGGCATGGGTGTGCTAGAACCGTCCGGAAACGGTCTCTACCTCCTTCCCCACCAGGCGGAGCTCCCTTCAAGCCCATCCGCAACGTCGGCACGTGACCCTTCACCTCGGGTTGCCTTTACTGCTCAGTGTGACCCCGTACTGTGGCACCGTCGGTTTGGCCACATGAACATGCAAAGTCTACATGCCCATCATACTCACGGTGTCCCGACTAGCCATGTGTTAGCTAGCTATGTAAACAAAGTTTCTTGCGACTCTTGCTTACTCCACAAAGCCACAGCTGCACCGCGCAACACAGCCGCTTGCGCGAAACCATCCCGCCCCCTCCTCAACATGTCCGCTGATCTTTGGGGCCCAGTCAATGTCCCCTCCCCACATGGTCTCCGCTACTGCTTGCTCGTCATCGACCACCACACCAGCTACATGTGGGTGCGGTTCCTTAAGTCTAAAGACGACGCATGTTCGGAGTTGGAAGCCATCCTCTTGGACATCAAACACTTGCATGCCCGCCATCACTCCCAGTCGGGCGCGTTCGCACTAGTCCTCAAGTTTGACTCCGACTCTGTGTTTGAAGTTGTTGTCACTCGCCGGATGTGCGCACACCTCGGCGTCGGGGTTTAGTTCTCTACCCCATACGCCCACCACATGCTCGGCAAAGCCGAACGTCCTTGGCGCACTATCCGGGACTATGCGTCGGCGATGCTCCACAGCATGGCCGTTTCCAACTCCATGTGGTCGTGCAATGTTAGCACTGTTGTGTACCTTCGCAACCGCACGTACAGTCGCTCAGTCGGACCCAATGGTGGCGTCCCCCTCACACTCCTTACGTCGTCTGTGCCCGACGCCTCCAAGTTCCGCGTCTTCGGCTGCGCCGTTTTCGCCAAGGTGCCCGACAAACAACGTCGGAAACTCAGTGAAAAAGCATTTCGCGGCGTCATGGTGGGCTATCCCCTTGACGCACCCGGGTACCGTGTCTACAACACGGAAACGCGTCGCATCACCACTTCCGTCCATGTTGTCTTTCAGGAAGACAACCCAGGCTTCGACACACAACCCTCCGTCGACTCGGTCATCACCGACTCTTCGGCAGACGTACCCCAAGCCTCACCCCTATCCCACCCCATTGACCTCACATTACCAACACCCCTTCCCCCCCCCGCAGCCCCTCGCCATGCTCGGCTCCGCTCACACCCCATTCGATACGGCAATATGGTTGCCCACTTGTCCGACTACCCCCCGACCCTCGTGACGGCGTGTTGTGATCATGAACAAGGCGAAGCTGAAGAGGACTTATTTGAGCACCCTCACGTCCCCGACCGTGATAAACCGGGAGCTCGTGACGCGAGGGCTCGCGGTGCGCATCGGGACGTGAGGGCTCGCGGTGCGCATCGGGACGGCGTTGCGCGACGGCGGGGTCGCCAACCGGAGCTGCAGCGGTAGCTGCAGCGAAGGCCGTTTGTGCGTCCGGTTGGGTGGAGCCAAGCTGGGGATGCTCAAGTAGGGGAAGGGTGTGCACGTCGCGGCCGTCCGGAAAGGGTTCGAGCTGCGCATCGCGGCGGCGCTGAGCGGCATGGGTGTCAGGATTAGCAATCATAGCAGCAACAGCAGCAACGTCGGCCGATTGCGAGTCCAGGCGAGCGTTAATGAGCGCCATTTGCTGAAGGACGAGCGCGAGAGTATCCGGGGTGTGATCGAGAGTGCTCATCTGAGAGCCGAGGTCAAGGGAAGCAGGAGGCGAAACAAGCGGAGAGTCGGCAGAGCGATTTTTCGGCGCCATTTCGACAGAGGGCGAAAAAGAAAGAGCATAATAAAAAACAGGAAGCGGTAAAAACCGCTACCCGGACTTGTGCCTAACAATGGTTTCAGAGAGACGGCTTGATGCCCGCCGACCCCTCGGCCTGACGCCCCGGGGTGTCTCAAAGCACCTTTTCTGTATCCTCCACCCAGTGTGCGGCACAAGTCGAGGCCAAGGCCAGGACATGTGGAGCGCTGCGCTGGCGGCTGAGTCGCTAAGATAATATTAAAATGAAAAGGTAAGCTAGGGCTGTCGTGCAACCTGTGGATGCGTATTCACCCGATAGTGCGCCCCCCCCCTTCTCCAGCTTGGACATGTGTGCACCTTGTCCACACACGACGAGTGCGTCGGTGTGGGTGGCTGTATGTCGCCGGCGAGTAGCTGACGTAAGAGGGGTGGAGGTGGGTTTTAAATCGCAGTTTATACTGGCGATACCGCCGACTACACGGTGAAAGTACTAAGGGTCTATAGAAACTTGCCTTCTGCGGGAGAGCTGTCGATCGCAGCTCGCCGAACCAGGTTGTCGCGCGTGAGTGACGTGAGGCGGGGGCCCATAACCTATCATGTTAATCCATGTACACACGGAATGGCATGAAGGGGGTTAGAACCGCCGCTTCCCGGAACGGAGCTGTACGCCTTATCCAAGTACCGCCAAAAGTCGGTACCCCATAGGAACATATTGTGTATATGAACCCATCGCATCGCATCGTGACTGAGCGGCGAACACCTATAGCGAACACCTATAGGTGGAGGGCCAAGACTCCCCCGGAGTCTAGCGTACATTTGTGTCCATTAGTAGTCCTACATAGGGCTATGCAAACACTCCCCCATGATGGACAAACTCCGGCCGGTGCCCTAGTAAACCCCGCGTAAACGCGGAGGGCCCATAACATGTTAATCCATGTACACAAGGAATGGCATGAAGGGGGTTAGAACCGCCGCTTCCCGGAACGGAGTTGTACGCCTTATCCAAGTACCGCCAAAAGTCGGTACCCGATAGGAACATATTGTGTATATGAACCCATCGCATCGCATCGCGACTGAGCGGCGAACACCTATAGCGAACACCTATAGGTGGAGGGCCAAGACTCCCCCGGAGTCTAGCGTACATATGTGTCCATTAGTAGTCCTACGGAGGGATATGTAAACAAGGGGGGGGGGGGGTAGCTCGAGGCCTAGGGCAATGTAGGGTCCCCATAGCTCTATTTCGATGTGGTAGTCCTCATTTGGCAGTGTTGTTGGGATTACCGTCGTCGCTAGGGGTGGGGGCATGGGTCGCACGGTAGGGTTGATCGAGGGTCGCTCGTTCGGCAACTGTGCGCTACGGGCGTCGTGCTCCGTAATTCCACCCTTCGGCGTGTCGTCTACGCGGACGGGATTGGCTAGCTGTGTGCTGACTTGTTTTGCAGCTGCTAGTTGAGTGATGATGGTCGAGCTAAGCGTGGCCGTTAGTTCGGTAAAGGCTTATTGCTGAAATCGGCCATTCATACGCTCTTCCGATGCTGCAGCGTTTGCAAGTAAGCGTTGCCTATGTTGTTTGAATCCTAACGATGTTACAAATTCCGGCGCGTCGCGAATTTCGTCTACGACTTGTCTATCTGTAGCCATCGTGTTAGAGCAAGGTAAAGAGTCTCGGCTGTGTTAGACGCGGCCGAGAGTAAGCTGTCACCTTGCGCAGTTGCGAGAGCTCCGATGCTTGTAGCGCGAGCAGATTGGGCGAGCGCAAAGGCAGAAGGTGGCTGCAACCAGCTAGACGAGCTTCTTTAGAGGTAAAGCAAGTGGGCGTCGGCCGTGGACAATTTACTGCGCTCGTGACGCTTTGTCTCCGCGCGTTGCCTTCGGCGGACTCAACATGGTACGCTAACTAACCGTTAAACCCCAGTATCTTAACAATACAAGAAAAATAGCGGGGGAACCAAAAGGGCAAGAGTGTCAAGAGGGTTACGGAATCTAAGACACGGCAAAGCGAAGCACTAAATTGTGCACATGCCTAGCATAGAAAGCACTTAATAACACGAGAAAGTCCCACGCGGCGTTGAAAACGCAACACGTGGAGGCGACTAGGGGCGCCTCTCGCGCCGCGCGAGGAAACGCGAAGACGCTTGCGCCGCATGGCGCTCGTGAAGAACACCGTGGCCGGACAAGGCATCCTAGCCGAGGAAGAAGCGGCCTCCACACCGTCCGCCTTGGCGGCGGACATTCCGCCCAAGACGTTGTCCGTGTGGGTGACATGGACGGCGAGAGAAATCTTGCGGCGCTAGGAGGCCAACAACTTGCCCACGTGCATTCATGCAAATAGAGGCGGCTACTTGTTTTGATGACTGACCACCTCTTTCAGAATTACCGTGGCGTGGCCGCAGATCGAGAGCACCAAATTGCGTGACCGTAAAGGGAATGAAGCGTATGTCGGGGCAACTCCGCATCTCCCCCGAATACTTGTCAAACTTGGCACCTCATCACGTAAGTGCCGTAACCGCTTCTGAGCATATGTAGAAAATGGGATCGGCGGTCGCAATGGCAGCATCAAGTTCAACAGCTCCTCATGTGAGAAGTCGTAGTTCGCCTCAAACGGGGTGTGTTCGATTCCCAATGCTCGACTAGCTTTGTAGGCAAATTCTACTTGTGGCAGCCTAGTAACCCAATCATTTCCGTCGTGGTAAAACATGGTAAAACTCGCAGAATTTGTAGGAACGTAGAGTTAACCCTCTCTATTAAACCATCGGTCTCCATATGTCAATTTGAAGATATGTTTAGCTAAGTTCCTAAAAGTCTCCAAAGTACATGCCAAAATGCGTTGGCATATCGCGGGTCTCTTTCGCTAACCATTGCACGCGGAAGGCCATATAAATGGTAAACAAATTGTAAAAATACCTTAGCCGTTTCTTTAGCTATAGTCTCCTTTGTACAAGGGAAAAAGTGCGCCATTCGCGTCAAGTGGTCGACAATCACTAACACACTGTCAAAATCTTCACTTTCAAGTAAATGAGTTATAAGACTATCCCAATTGTGTGCCATGGTCCATGCAAAACGTGTAACGGGTCAAGCGCACCCACCATATGGGGTCGCTATTTGGCGCAACGGCAAACAACATATGTGACAATAGGCTTTAGCGTCATGTCGAATGCGACGCCACCAAAACCTGTCTAGAGCCTTATGTAGCGTTACCGCGTAATCTTTGTGACAAGCAAAACAATTGTCGTGTAAGTCGAACAACAACTTTTGCCTAAGCATTGGGTCGTTCGGAATGCACAATCTTGCATTTCTCCAAAACAACCATCGCGGGCGACAATCTGTTCACCCTTCGTCCACTCACCATCGTCCTTGTAAAGCGACTCTTCGATGTAACCCAGACGAACAATTTCATGTAAGTTCCGGGTACAAGTGCATGACATCAACACTTAAATTGCTCAAATCAACGTCCAAATCTATGAAGCCACCATGGCGTCGTGGCTTCTCGACAGCCGGGATTGTTCTCGAGATTTACAATTTGTGGCACCTTATCATCCCAAAACAGTGGCGTATTGGCTTGTTCGTAAAACTCCTCCCGTCTACTCAAAGGGTCAGACTCGTTTATGGAACCCTTGCGATAATCCGGAGTCATCGCACTCCTAAACGGTTGAAAGTCGCGTACGTAAGTAATGCGTTTGCCGTTAGTTTAACCCATCATTCGGTTGCTTGAGCACATGGCGTAGTGTGTCGTGGTCCGAGACCACCAAGAACTTGGAATAAGCTGCAAGGTAACACTGTTAGAGTTATTGGGAACGGATAGTTACACGGAGGTCGTGCCGGCCCCACATGGGGGGCGGCTATGGTGACTAGAGAAGTGAGAGGAGAGAGATGGCGGCCGGCGAAGGCACCGGCACGGCCGGCCGACCGCCACTAATAGGGAATAGAGTACCGCTAATAGCATAACACTAAGTACTAGGATGACAAATAGCTACCTTGTACATAAGTACTAGGCAACGGGATGCTAATGCTAACACTCCCCTCAAGGTAGCCGAGGTCTTGACGTCGTCCTAGCTCGCGTCGAGGAAGGTGCCATCTTGGTCGAAGGTGTAGTGCTTGTAGCGTGTGTCTCAAGCCGGGTAGGTGTAGCGACATGCGCTCACAAGAACGTGCCGCTACCGGCGAGTTACCGATAAGAAGCGGTTTCAAATGTACTGCGTAATGTACTATTCTGACATGTAGCGGGAAAAACTGTCCACGGGGGAATTAGCCAACGCATTAGAGCGACCGGCGAGGAAGAAGCAAAGCCAACAAGGCCGTTAAGAGCGTGTAGGCACGCAAAAGCATAGACGGGCGCTCGTGTTGACTCCCCCCTATCGCCGTGGGAAAGTTAAGCTCCTCGCTAAGTTAGGTGAGCGTTGCGGCGTTGCCTCGGGAAAAAACAATAACAGTACTAATTAAAGAACTCACGGGCCGAATTTTCGCGAGTCGGTCTTAAAAAACCAAATCCGGTCGAGAGCATCGGTAGGGTGAAGGCTAGGTAAGAGTGGAAGCTGGGTGGGGCGAGCGTGGCGCCGGGCGCTTTACACACGCTCTTCTCCTTTTTACGTGGGAGATGGTAGGACAGTCGCGGATAACCAGCTCGAAGGCGAAGCGTGGTGTCGGTTGGACGATGAATTACTAGCGTGGCGGCGCCCGCCGGCGGCGCAGCGGCGGCGGCCCCGGAGGGGGGTGCGCTCGCAAGCCCGTCGGCACCTATCTCTACCTCCACGCGGTGGGCGCTGGTAACCCCGTAGCCGTGCCATGATTGGCACGGTAGGGGGCTGAACGAGGTACCGACAGCTGCGATCCGCGGGGTCAGCAACTGACGGGAAGCCATGTACGGAGGGTTTTGGAAAAACGTTGTATCCGTACACCAACATAGGGATCTCCCGCTCGGCCTGTCCGATATGTTTTTCAGCAACTAAATGCCCACATATACTCTCCCGTCGCGGCGGGAACGATGTCCGCGGATTGTGTTTAGGCGAGGAAGGGTACGGACGGATCAGCGGTGGGACGAGGGTGTTGGAGGTGGCGGCGGATAGCTGGGAAGCAGCGCTAGGGCACGGCGCTCGCTAGCAGTCGCCAGCCCTGCGAGAGTTTTAAGTCTACCATGGGGGCGAGGCCTGAAGCTACGCATGACGGAGGTGGGTCGCGGTCGGAGGAGCGGCCCACCTCCGTCCCGGTACGGGGGCTTTTGGAAAAATATTCCCGTACCCAACATCTTTTGTGGTTCGGCGACTCGATCCTTTTTTCCGACCCACCCCTCCCCTAGTCGGTACCCGGTTATCGACAGGCTGCCTCAGGCACTGTGCCTAGGGTTATCGTAACGGCACACTGCTCGTAAAGAGAGATGGCGGCCGGCGAAGGCACTGGCAGGGCCGGTCGACCGCCACTAATAGGGAATAGAGTACCGCTAAAAGCATAACACTAAGTACTAGGATGACAAATAGCTACCTTGCACATAAGTACTAGGCAACGGGATGCTAGTGCTAACAAACACCTCTATGGCTTGATAGCTTCGCAGACAACCAAAGCCTCCATGTTGTGAGCGGATTAAGAATTACCACGCTCAGCAGTGTTAAGTTTACGTGCCGAATAAGAGACTGGCAGAAGACCTCCTCCTTCATTCTGCAATAAGGCAGCCGTAATACCCACTGCCGACGCACTTATAGCCACGGTAAACGTTGCATCCGAGCTGACCTCCGAGCGAGACATGGCGCGGAAATTTGACGTAGCTTGAGAGTCTCAAAGGCTTCAATACATGAAGACGCATCACAATCTTTTGTGGCTGAAACTTCCTCAACATGCTTGTTAACGGCGGCGATCGATCACTAAAGTTTTGCATGAACTTCGCGTAGAAATTACATAATTGTACAAAACTGCGAAATTCACGTTGTGTCGTAGGCACCGCCACTTCTTGACGGCCTTGACTTTCTTTGTCGAGACTGAGAGCTTTCCGCCGGAAACAATGCAGCCAAGGTACTCCATCTCTTGCAGTCCAAAGAAACATTTCTCAAGACGCAACTTATGATCTTCCTCATTTAAGCGTTGTAAAACAAGCCGCATGTGTTCCATGTGTTCCTCAACCGTACGGCTGTAGATGCACGCATCATCAAGGTACACAGTAACGAACTTGTGTAGAAAGTCTCGCAAAACATCGTTCATCATCCGCTTGAAGGTCGTTGGAGAATTGCACAATCCAAAAGGCATGGCAACCAATTCCATCAATCCATCAAGAGTTTGAAAAGCTGTTTTGTGAACACTTTCCTCCCTAACTCGAACTTGCCAAAACCCAGACGCCAATTTCAAATGCGTGTAAACATTTGCGTCCTTTAACTCGTCATGGGTGCCATCAACACGAGGTAACGGGCAAGCACCCTTTCGAGTAAATTCATTCAGACCGCGGTCGTCGATGCACATGCGGAGAGCCATCACCCTTTCGAACGAACTGAGTCGGGGAACCAAATTCGCTGCGACTTGGTCGAACTAATCCACTATCAACAACGTCCTTTAGCCATCGATTTAATTCCTCGCGCTTAGCAGACGATAAGCGATTAAGCCTTTGACGCCGCATTGGTCCAATGATATCGATCGGATGACCCCACGGTCGACTAATATGCGGGGAGTCCACAAATTGAAGAAGCTCCGGGAATTCGTCGAGCAACATTGTCCTTCAGTCTTTCCGATGATGGTCACTGAGCTCGTCGCTAAGATGGAACTCAGATGGAGGTTGATGTCCAACATCCGCCAAATGTACTGTGGAAAAATCTGCAATCCGGCACTTAGCTATAGCATTCTTCCTCATGAACTTCTTAACCTTCGTCGACGATAACAATTGACACTCGGAGCGTCACTCGACCACTTAGTTCTTAATCATAGTGCCATTCATCAATGTAACACGTCGCTTGGCGCCAAATTTAAATGTCGCTTGCTCATCATCTAACCATGGTAAACCCAACACAATTTCGGCGGCACGCAAATCACGAGGGACGTGAAACGTACGCACAAAGTCATGTTGAGTGACAATAAAATATATGTCACACACATGTGTCGACGCAACTCGCTGACGGTTGGAAAATCGCACATGTGTCTTGGTAGGCGACTCGTGCATTTGTAAACCCATGCGCGTAACAAAGTCTTCCGAGACGAAATCAAGCGTCGCATTGCAATCCACGAGCGTCGTTTTAATGTCGCTGACTAGCCGTAGAAACCGACAAAATGATTTGCAGAAGAGGACGATTTCATGTGCAGTCCTAAAGAACAACGAGAGAAGCACTATGCGCTAGTCATTTCTTAGCGATGAAGTCCAATTCGTCATGCGCCGGTACAAGTAAATATGCTGTCGGAGTTGCATTAAGGGTCGGCGAAAGCGGGCATTCCGAATCCACCATCCAGAGTTGGACATGCCATGGATTACACGCCACCGTCTCATGAAGCGTAACATTTGCCGTTGACTGTCGAGTAAACAATTGTATGCGGGCACGAAACTCATGATGCAATTCCCAATTCGCAATGAGCTTGTTGAACTTAGCCCACTTAGGTAGAACGAAGGTGGCAAGAGTGGAATGTAACGTTGTACGCCGACAATGCTCCAAATATTGTCCGATTTCGTTTGCGAGTTACCAAGGTGGATAAATAGAAAACTCACTCACCAGCCATACCTCTCCCTAAGATTGAGTCTCTTGGAGAAAAATGAGGCAAGTCTTAACATTGTGGCCAAAATCAACTTGCCCTTGGCTTGTGCGCATATCGGTTGTAAGTATATATACGCGATTTCGTACGTTTTCCCCACAGCGGCATGACCAACACCTCCTCCCTCCGTCGCCTATGCATTGTATTTGCGCGACCGTCGCAAGCCTTCATATTGCGACGTTGTGCGCCCGTTACTCTTTTCGTCTACCCGACACGGCGACTGTTTGAAAGAGCGTGCCGCGAAAGAGGTGCGGGCACGATAACCCCAAGTACACAAGCCCGGCAGCGCCAAAATATTGCCTAGGATTCCAGGAGATTTGTCAATAAAATCGATGCATGATTACTTTTTTTTTCTTGCTAAGGTGCGAAATCTTGTCCGGAATTTGTGGAGGAGTGTATATGCTTATGCTGATCTTTTCTTAATGTCATCCATTCCTTAGCCAAAGATTGTAAGATTATAAGGAAGTTTGCTCACATGCTTCCTTGGAGAAATTTCCCATCACATCCTTTCCGCGCGCTCTCCTCCACCCCAGCGCGCGTAACAGCGCGCGCTCAGCTGCCAGTACCGCAACGGCAAGTAGTCGCGCTGCCAACACAGCGAAGAGGGATCGCGACCAGTTTGAGGGACAGACGCGCTTCAAACGTGGCCAGCCGAAGCGCCTTTGGCGTCATTTTCTTCAGATTCTAGCTATGACTCGTTTACTTCTCATCCCGCAGGCATTATTACAGAACGCCGCCACTCGCGCTGCGCCGTCCCCCCCCAGCAGCAGCGGGCTTGTACTTTGCGAGCGGCGACGACGATTTGGGGCATCCACAGCAGTGTGGGGCTGTCGTGGGTTTCCATCGTCGCAAGATGATTCGATATCGCACAGCGGAGCACAGTGGATGATTGGTATGGCTGCAGGAATTCTGTTAGCGGGTGCAACCTCACCGGCGGGCGTTTACGCTTTACCAGTGATTGCCGACAATTTAGATAGCACGCCGCTGAGAGATTTCCGAGAAACGAGGAGGGTCGCGCCCGGTCGCCTGGAGCAACCGCGGCAAGCTTCACCGAACCAGCAGGTAATTTTGCGCCCCCCCAGCTTCTCTTAATCGTATTCGCCATCTACCTCTGCATCTATGTATGCACTCGCTGCTGGAGTGCGGTCGTCATCAGTCGCAGTGCGCACAACAGTTTTTGAGTATTTGTTGGGGTGAACACTTCGTACTTCCCCTTCCACTATCATCCCGCAGTGTCTGCTACTTTGGGTCTCTCAACTCCGCAAGCGTGCTTTGCGTGTCTTAGAATGGAGTCAGCGTGCGGGAGCAAGTAGCCGACATTCTGAAGCTCACCAACGACGCGCGCTTCGCGACTGACAGCGGTAATTACGCACAGGTCGGCTCTGCTATAATGAGCTTTCTGAAGAGCCCCTATCCGTTAAATTACCTGTGAATTATTTATATGTATTTAAAAAATTAGGCTCTAGTATTTCATTATTTAGCGGCCTCTGGCTTCCTACGCAGGCGCTGGCGGTCTACTCCAGCATTGTGGACAAATATCCTGACTTTGCAATCACAGACTACGCACGGCTGGATAGAGCGCTGTTGCTGTTCCAGAACGGGAATCGAAGCAGGGTGCGTGCGTGGCACCTGGACTGTTCACAGGCACTGCCGACAAAGTGCTAGCGGGTCGCTGTTTTTTATTTGTCTAGTCGCACTGCCGGTGTTTGGTGCAACTCCAGGCCATTCTTGAGCTGGAGGATTTGGAGTTTACCGAGAAGGGGTCCGCGGAGCTGTCCGCCGCGGTCGCGGCTGCGCTATATTCGGAGCGCCCTCAGCTTCTCAGCCGCGCAGAGAGCGAATGGCGCATAGTGGAGGCGTTCGATAGGCGGTACTACGACCTTGACTGGGTGCGGTGCCCATCTGCCTATGATGCAGCCCCCACGTGCACGCCCTCTCTTATGCTGTAGGATTACCTAAAGGAAACGCTTCACCGTGACAATCAACGGCTCTGATAAAAGACTCCAACGCGTGTTCTTCCTACATTTGTGTCGATTTAAGTACTCTCAGCACGAGCTGTCACAAACTAGTGAACTTAGACGTATGTAGGCATTTACAGTATTCGAGAAATAAACGAAAGTCCGAGTGTCAAAGCATCAGCCCGTCGTCATCAAAACACCATTCAAAAAAGTTGTTGGTTTGCATTATATCTGAAGCCTCACAGTCGACTCATTTTGCTGATCGGTTACTGAAACACACTCGAATAATTTTTTTCCTTTCTGTTTGCCGAGGTTGTGCGATGTGAAGGTGTTTCATAACTATGTTTTACATAAACGGGGTTGCGAAATCACGCCTCTGTCGCTTCAACTGAGTGTGCGCATGCGGGGGGGGTGGCACAGGTTCGCAGCCAGAAGCACTGGCCTCCCGCCATGCTGGACGCGCTGGGGCGCTTCCTGCGGCTCGACGGGACGTAGACAGTAGACACAACGCGCCGAACCTACCGTCCCGTCAGTGAAGTCCCATTGTGTAAACACCGCAATAAATTCACAACCTTCACACAGCAGATCCTCTGCGGTCCGCTCTGTGGTGCCCTCAGCATACGACAGCACATGTGGCTTGTGTAGCCAACCCATTGCTTTCTTCAAGAATACACTTGTTAGGGCTCATTGTGTGTGTCGAATGGGAATGGCAGCAACGGGGGATGATTCTCAGGCTCGACGTTGAGCGACTGTGGGTGTAGGCTGGTGTCATGGGGTGGGTTACGTTGTGAGTAGGTTCGCGTTACGCCATTCCAGCTCAGCGACCTCACCCTGCGGGAAGTTCATCCCTTGGACGTCCTGCCCCGTGGTGAGGCTCATGAGGGAGTGGATGGTGTACTGGTGGCTCGCCAGCAGCACTCGTGCCTCGGGGTCATCGCCATGCAGCTCCGCAAGGTGCGCTAGAAAGGAGGCCGTGCGCTCAGGGAGGCTGTCACCAAAGCCCCACCCGTCCTGCAGCCTGCTTGGTGGCGTGAATGAGGCATAGGTGGGCGAGATATGGAACTGATGTGCCCAGTCGGGATGCAGCTCACCGATTGCGCCCGTGTGGTCCGGGTTGGGGCTCTCGTACAAGCTGTAGTCCACATTGAGCAGGGGTGGAGACTGAGTGTGCAGGTGGGTGGCCTCAAGGTAAGGCTTAACGGTCTGTAGGACGCGGAGGAAGGGGCTGGCGTAGATGTGGGTGGGCTGAATGCCGGCGATGACCTCCACCAGTTGCCCCCTTGCGTCCGCGTGGCCCTCCGGGAGCAGTGGCGACAGGAAGGTGGCGTCCCCGCGGTTCCGTTTCTCGTGACGAACCACAAACACACGCATGCCTCCACCCTTGGATCCACTGCCTCCCCCTGATGTTATGGCCTACATGGTGCAGTGGATGGGCCTCATTTACTTCGGAGCTAATCATTTTTTTGGTCACACGAATGATGGTTGAAATGATTTAGGGTTGAGGGAGGCCAATTTGCGACCCTGCGGTGGTGGTCTATGTGCTGCTCAGCTAACTGGATTGATAAGGGGAAGGTTCTTCTGAGATGTTGTTCGGAAGTGGCCTTGTTTGAGCGCTGGGTGGGGGGGGGGGGCTCGAGTGATGAAAAATGCAGTCGAGTAAATTAGGGTTTTATCACGGAGTGGTTTTGGTTGTTGTGGAAGATGAAGGCGGCTGCTCACCGGCTGACAGGCTCTCCTCTTGTGGGAGGCTTTTCTCGCTGGGTTAGACGCGAGCCGAGACAATCGAACTCCAAGCATCCCTGCAGCGTTGTTGAACCAGCGCGGGCTATTTCCCCCCTTTTTCTGACGCAAATTTTCGGCGTTGTGGTCGTCGGCGTTCCTATTGAGTGCGGTGGCTGACTCTAGGGCGGTGCGGCCCGCGGGGCGAGACTATGACAATCGGTAGGCTGGCAGATAGGCTCCACCAGAACGAGCTGACAGTGAGGCTGTCCAACGAAGCGCAGCGTGGTTTTTCCCGATGCTTGACTGGGTGTCAGCGCGAGTGCGAAGGCCACGCCGGCTCCGCGAGTGAAAGTGGCCGCGACCGCATTTGTCTGCCGTTAAATATGAATACGAAAACTGTTTTTCAGAAAACTGAACTCTAGAATAATTTCCGTATAATCACTGAATTTGTGGATGTATGAATCACTCTTGCCCTTTTGTTTCCCCTCCCACTTTCCCTGTCCGTGCTCATCTTGTTCTTCTTGTAACCAGTGAATTTTATGTATGATATAGCGAAGAAATAACACCTGCTAGAGAAGAAATAACTGGTGCATCATCAAGCATATATTATTCCACAGGCTCTGATGCTGTATTCGCAACCCCTGTAAATTCATGCTGATATATAATATAATACATGAAACAACCGAAACAACAATATATTGATGTTATTTCATCACTCAGTATTTCACACTTGAATATTTCTACATCAATATCACCGGAGTTTTTCATTTATCACCGGTGATTATTTCTACGGATTATTCGCAATTATATTTAAGTATGTCGAGAAGCTAAATGAGCAGCTCATTCAGCGAAACTGTTCATATTATGGTTTGGTTTATAATTAGAATTACCATAATAACTTATTGCCGCTAGCAAATGTATTTAATCGAAATAAGTAAAATATGACCGTCGATGAGACATCCGGACGCCCCACTACTGCCGCCGATTCGAGTAAGCATTTCATCAATACCAACACGCTAGCTGCCTGATGATGCCTACGCCGGCCGAGTCGTCCATCGCAAAGGATCCGCCCAGTCGAACTACGTGGTCGTAGCCATGCCCAGCCAACCCCTCCTCCCCCCCCCCCCAAACGAAGCAGCTGAAGTGCGGAGTGAGAAGCAAATAAAGCCGGCATCGATCCATTTGTACGGGGAGTGGAGCTCGATCCCCGGCGATGATGTCGATAGTGGTGCGCCCACCCACGTCCGCTCATGCTGTGCCGGCTTGTCGTTCACCCGAGGCGGTATTAGCTCGGGCCATGCCACCTCCAGTATCAGCGCGCTGGAGTGTGGCGATGGGAAACAGCACAGCGTATTTTCGAAGACGAGAGCGAGCAAATATCATGTAAGGATATCCTCTCGGCTCCCGAATATTTGTCTGTTTTATGCGAGCTCCCCTTTATTTGGACATACCGCGTCCACCGTCATTCCCGACTAGTAACTGAACAAGTACCACGCTGACTTCCCTTGACTCATGGTAGAGTCACAAGACGTTCGGAACTCCCTGGAAAACAGCTGGGGAGGGGAGTGGTGTCTGCCAGGCGACGTCGTCCCGACCACGGGGACCTGCAGGTCGTCAGCGCAGGGATGCTCGACGTCTTGACAACCACCGCGGGGATGAGCACAGCGAAGCAGATCGTCGCGGGGCTAAAGTGGCCAGAGAAGATGGTAATAGGCAACCTGCAGACGAACTGGGCGCTCACCGACGGGTGGATAATCCTCGTGTACTTTCTCGCCGTGAAGCCCACCGTCATTATCCTCTTCTCATTAAGCCACGCGATAATGAACCCTTACGAGATTGCACGCCGACGCGACGTCCTGCTCGCAACGGAGGTCGGAAAGTATCACCTCTGGTCGCAAGCACGCATCAGGCCCTTGGTTCGCCTTTTTGCTTGGAACGTCGAGAAGTACAACTCGTCCTGGGTGTCGTGGATCCACCGCCCCCTGATGCTCCTCGCCGTCCCCATCGCCATCAATTTCCTCATCGACACGTCACTCAACGTCCTGTTCACCTACAAGCTCGTCAAAACAGCGCAGCTCAAGAAACTCGCCGCTATCGCTATGCAGGTGCTACCGGCCACTGCCCCTCATGTTTTCGAAAGTGGTTCAGTGTATGGGTGATGAACAAGCAAAAGTATCTACGACATTTCTCTCAGAGCGGATCGAACTTGGGTTGTCAATTTTGTCAACTTGCAGGCCTCTCGAGTAAGTTTCATTGTGTGGGGTGGCGCCATGGCTTTCTATTTGAAGAATAGGTGAGTACGCGAGCTGAGGGGAAGGGTGATGGTCTGGAGTGCAGCAGTGGGCCTGTCAAAATGAAGCCGAGCGATTGTGATTGTGTGCTGCCAATGCACACAGAATGCTTGGGCCGATGTTCGGCAAGAGCAAAGCCGGTCGACAGATCCTTCCAGCGCTGAGCAAGCTGATGTCCATTGGCCTCTTCGTGGGCGTCTCTGTTGCAGTGTTAAAGGTATGGAGGGTGACTTGCGATGAAGTTATGGCTCTGCTTGGGGGGGGGGGGGGGGGGGGGGGGGGGGGGAACTTTGCACAGTAATAAGCGAAACAGATCATTCAGTAACCGGAGTCATCATCCGCCATGACAACCGTCCCCTTGCGCCATCAAAGCCGCTCCATGTCCAACTCCTATTCTGATTGGGATTATGATACAAGCCGTTGATATTTGGCGAAAAGAACTCAAAGCTGTATTTTATCGCGTATCATTTTCACCCGATCCCCAATTGCTGCCACACTCACCCGATTCCCGTTCTCTCCAACTTTGCAAGCTCGCGTGCGCGCACACACACACACACACACACACACACACGCACACACATCGATATCCCCCTCAACACACCCACGCATGTGCGTGCGCACACACACACACACACACATACACACACACACACACACACAAATACACACAAATACACACACACACACACACACACACACACACACACACACACACACACACACACACACACAAACTCACAAACACACAGTATCGCACCGCAGACAGGGATGATATCTAAATGTATTCTATTTTGGCGCATTAGGGTGAAATTTCCATCATATTTATTCGATAGTTGCTGTGCGTGGTCATTCTATATTAGTGCTGTATTCAGTTTTATTTATGTGTGATTTTTGGCCGCCGGAGGTGGGGGAGTACCGCACAGGATGTCATCCATGTGATGAAGAGCTAGTTGCCACTAACCCATCACCGTCGTTATATTCCTGCGACTCCCCAACCATCTGAATCCCCCTTCCCCAACCCCCGATTTTGCTTGCTGGTGCAGCTCTTTGGATTTTCTCAGGAGTCCCTCGGTCTGGCGGGCGTCACAGCGGGTGCTGTCGCCTTTGCGGCCCAGTCCTTCCTCCGGGAGTTCCTAACCTCGTTGGTGCTCTGCAACCCGGAGGCGCCCTTCGAGGTGGGCGACTTTGTGTCCGTCAAGGGCGCAACGGGCGCCGTCACAAAAATCGGATGGTTCAACACAACCATCTGTTGTCCAGAGGGGCCAACGGTGTACATCCCCAACAGTCAGATTCTCGGGGTAGCTCCCCTTCCCCCACCCCGGTCTCCTTTTTATCTGCTGGCCCCGGCTACCCTGTGCATGCAGTTGACTTATCCTCTCCCCAACCCTCCCCTTCCCAATCAGGCCAACGTCCTCAGCATCACGCGATCCGAGTACCGACGCATGGACGAGTCCTTCCCCGTCATCGCAGAGGACCCGCGAAAGGTGTTTGATGCGGTGGAAGAGATCAGAGAGTGGATTACTAACTCTGGCCTCACCATCCCCGGAAAGGTCCCCCCCCCCCCCCCCCCCTTCCCCCTCCTCCCTTCCTGTTACCTTTACGTGCGTCATCAAAGGTGGGAAAGGGGTCTGAGCCCCGCATGCGGTGCTGCCCTCAGGACATCCACGTCCACATTTGGGGTGCACATGGCTCGGGGCTCACCCTCCGCCTGGAGTGCTGCTTTGCCGGCTCCGGTGGCCGGATCCCCACCGGCCGCAGGGCCGAGCTTGATGGGCGGCACGCGGTGATGAAAGCGGTTGTTGAAATCCTGGCTAAGCACCAGTGCGTCATCTGGGCACTGCGCTCCACCGCCAAACTCCCGCCCGACGGCATCGCCGCCACCTCTTCCTCCTATTCAACAGACGGCTACGGCAGCCCATGAGCACAAGCCAACCCAAGACAGTGGGTCCACTCGCAGCTGCATCCCATCAGTTCCTGACTTTGGCTGGCAGCTGCGCAAATCCGCCGTGACCTCATTGTGTGTCACGCAGTGATTTATAGTCCCACTGTTACAGCCTCTGTTCGATGTCCGGCGATGTGTGATGGTTGCTGCTGAGTGCAGCTCTCTCATTGAATGACTGTTGGCTGCACTCACGCCCTGGCACATCGTCTGTGCTATCAAATGCGTATTGCAGTTTCTAGACTCTTTGGACGCTTTGGAAGGAGACGTTAGGGGAGATGAGTTGGTGCACGTGGGGGGTTGGGGGAGAGACAACTGGAGACTAGGTGTTTGTGTAAGTTGTGATTAAGCGAGTCAGGCACAACCTTAATTAACTCTGACACGGGGGCCAGTGGGGTGGCTGGGGGGCTACTGACGGCCGCTAGCTGTAGTGGCTGTCCATAATGATGGCAACAACAACCAGCGTGTCGTCCAGGTAGTGTGGTACCAGCACGATTTGCATATCAGGCTGCTGGCACAGCAGCGCCACGCGGTCAATGATCATGATGTTGAGGTCCAGAGCCTGCTGCTCCTGCAGCATGTCGGTCTTCATCGCAAAGGGCGTCACACTCACTCGCGCTAGGTTGATGGAGTTGCGTGGGATGTAGCCCGTGATGGTCAGCATCTTGGGCATACGGTTGTGCAGCCGGGGCGGCAGGCTGGCGTGCACGCCAAAAACAGGCACGGGCTGCCCGGCGGGATCCTCGAGGGGGGGAGGGGTGCAAACCTTTGACACCCACACCCGACCATCAGATGAGGTGGAGGGCTCCAGGTCATGGCGCCGCATGCCACCAGCAGCCAAGGCAGGGTGGCGTTCAATCCGGTCATCAGGTACCTCCGTCCCCGTCTCATCCACCACAAGCGCCGCCCTCGCGAGGTAACTGCCTGCGAAATACTTGTTGCCCTGCTGCTGAGACGGCCCCCCTTTGCCCGGCCCCTTCTCCGATCCCGCATCATGGCGCGCTCGTTTCGCGCCGCTTTCCCTCCCACCACCCTCGCCACCCAAAGAAGAGTAGGGCCTCCTGCCGGGGGAGCCCCCCGTGGAGGGCGGTGTGCCGTAGGCCCTAAAACCGGTGGGGAGACTCCGCCGGAAGCGCTCCCACTCAGATTCCCCTCCCCCCCTTCCGTCCCCCCCCACCTCCTCCCCATCCTGCCCGCTGCGAAGGTGAGGCAGCAGCATCTCTGAGTAGCGCCCGGGACGGAAGGGCATCTTCCCCAAACTGTGCTCATCATCAAAGGACCTGCGGCCGTCCAGGGAGGGCTCGGGCGGGCGGCGGTCAGAGAAGGAGGAGGGGGGCCGGGGCAAATGGTCGTCCTGCGCTGCCATCAGAGAGCTGACACGCATCGTACCCATCGAATAAGGCAGCCGCGCCTCTGGAGTGTCCACCTGCATCCCCTTCCCCCAAGCAACCCGCTCGCTCTCTGCTGACCTGCCCCTACCACCACCACCACCATCACCACTACCACGGTACCCCCTCCCGCCACCAGCTGACATCACGAGTTCCTTGCTGGATCCGCTGCCGCCAGCCGACGGTGCCTGGTCGCGACTCACATCAGACCCACGCATCGCAGAGCCCCCGCCTTTGTCCAAACGAGGCCGCCCCCTCTTTTTGATGGGCACGGTCCTAGGCTGAGGCGGAGTCCGAGCCGGGCTCTTTTTCTTCTCAATGTCACCCTCCACTGGCTGGCTGCCATCGCCCACGCGAGATTCATAGAACCTGTGGAGAAAAATAGGTCAGACAGTGTGCAACGCATCGCAATCTTCTATCCAACCCTTTTTTGTTGTCCAACACCATAATCAGGTATACTGTGCGCTTGTAGATTTTTCAATGGCCATTCATATGGATTTATCAACCAGTTAATTATAATACTGCTAAGACACTGCAAAATTGGTTGTTATAAAAGTATTTAGCTCCGATTAAAAATAGGTCAGCTAATGTGCATGATCACAAATGAGTTTATCTGGTTGTCTATTATCTGGGCGCTGCTCTTGTCATTCACCTAAATCTGAAACGTAATACACTTCTCAGACAGTCTATTTGGATTGTGGTCATTCTATATCGTATGATTTTCGCAATCATATCGATTTCAACACAATTGCACAAAACATTGCACCTTCAACAATACCTGTTAGCATTTCCAATCAACAAAACATCTCTCGGGGAAAAAAATATGCACGCCTACTTAAACAACTTACAATCGGAGCTTTGAAATGTCAAACAACAATGGTGATGGCGCGTTAATAGTGGAGTCAGTCTCCTGAACATCAGCTGAAATGGGCAGACATGGTTCACCGCCCCCCTTCCATCTATTTATCAGAAAGTAAACGATAAAATCACTTGTTTCATTTCAGCGCCCAACAAAAGTAAATTACAAACAACACAACACTCCTTGAATTTGACAGGCGAATCACATTCAGGATAGGGAGTGCAGTGCAAGCCGTACTAATCGACGATGAAAGAAAATGCAATGCAACAACAAACTGAACTAATTTGGGTAAAGAAGAGGTCCTGCATAGCGAAAGTCAAAGTATGACATTCCTTTTGTTCTGGCATTCCCTCCCGACCGCTGTAACGCACCATTCATTTTCTTCATCAGAGGCCGACGTACACTTGCGGTCATTAAAAATAGCGCGCACGTCGCCGCAGCGAAAGCTTGAGGTCTTTCTGAGCTTCGGCCGGGTGAGTCGCCGCGCGCCGCAGGTGCTGCAAGACACCCAATTCAAGCATGTTTCCTCCATCAGTGCCTGTGCCTGCCTGCAATTCCATCAGCAGCGAGAATTCACGGTCAGGCTTGCAGTCAAGAACCAAACAGTAGGCAGCGATAGCGCAATTGCAAGATCTGGAAGGGAGATGCGCACCGTCTGGCCTGAATATATGTCCGGATGGAAACTACGTCCATGATGTTCTGCAGCTTCTCAGGAATCTTTTTCGCGTATTACGATCCACAAGTTAGGGACATTGGCCGCACAGGCTGGGGAGCACACTCAGGCAAGGGAAACGCGTGCGTGCTTGTGTGCATGGTTGCGAGCGCGCGTGCACGTGCGTGTAAATGTGTGTGTGGGTGTGTGGGTGTGTGTGTGTGTGTGTGTGAAAAGAGGGCGGGTAGGGTGTTACTTTGTGCTCACAGGCGAAGTTATCCCCCCGAGCTGCATTAATAGCATTAGAGAACAGTTCGCGCAGCTCGCGACTGTTGGATGCCACTCGCTTGTCGTCCAGCATGGCGATGATGCGCTTCCAGTAATTAGGATCCGCAGCCTGTGCACCGTCACTAGGGGCGTCGCCATGTTTGCTGGTGCGGGCTGGGGGCTGGGCACCACCGGAGGGGGGAGACGAGACCCGGGGTTGCTTCCCTTTGCTGCCGACGTCACGAGTGTCACCGTCATCATCTGGACTTCCTGCAAAAAACATACCGCAAATCAAGCGCACTCAGCAACACAGCTGAGCACTGCAACACAACACTGGCAACCCTTCATTCGCAATGCGTCATATATGCGCTCTCCCACAACACGCGACTATCCATCACAGCTGTAGCTAACTTAAGTGTCTTCAGCAAGTATCGGAATGTCAGTGGGCACGTGCCTGCCATAGATGTATGTGGAGACACGCTGCTAAGCGGCTCTGTGTCTTGCTGCGAGCCGGCAGAGAGTTCGTCCTCCCCAGTATTGCCACTTGCGGTGCGTGTGCTGTCGTTTTGGGCCCGAGCAGCCGCCCTCCGACTGACCAGCTCCACCCGCCTCGGCCCCTCCCATTCTTCAACCCCTTCCTCTTCGACATCATCCACAGTGACGATGCTCTCAATCACGTCCGCTGCCCCTGCATCCATTGAGTCCCTGTGCACTGAGTCCGACGCGATCGCCATAGGCTGTGAAACCTTGAGAGACGCAGTCGGCCGCTTCCCATCCACATTACCAAGTGCACCTCGATGAATCGTCGGTGTCGATGGAATCCGAGAAGCCTGAATTGACCTCTTCTCACCATCACCCTGATGTTTTTTGGTACGGGGCCCGTCGTTAGCGGAAGGCGGTGTCACAGAGGGGGCAGGCGTCGTGGTTTGGGGGCGTTGCGGAGGAGGGACAGTCGCGACAGCCTGAGGCCTGTTTGAATGAGTGGCCCCCGAGGTGGGGCGTTCCTTTGGAAAGGCAGCCATAACAGGGTGGGGTTTCACAAGCGGCAAGGCAACGCCCGTGGCTTGGGCACTGTTTCCAGGCGCTGTGTCCCCGGCCGCATGATAAGGGCGGCCTGAAGGGGAAGTGCTTCCCACAACCCGGGGCCGAATTGGCGACGGACCATCCCTCACGTGCTGAGGTGTCTTCTTAGCAGCGGTATGTTCGGCGGGCTGGGGGCGAGTATGGTTTGCCTCACGAGCCTGTGGCTGCTGTGAGAAGGCAGTAAAGCCCAGGGCAGGAGCTCCCCCGGGAAGCGGACTAAGCCTAACAGGTTGGGGCCTGTTGGCATCCGAGGGAGCAGTCACAGACGGGGGCCTCTGAGGAGCATCAGCATGCACAATAGCCGGGGGTGTCTTCACAGTTCTGAAAACCCCTACTGCATCCCGCGATCTCCCTTCACCTACTGAATCTCTGACAGCCTGAGGCCTGTGTGGATTCTCAACAACACTCGCAGCTTGGGGCTCGGTGGGTACGGCACCAACCGAAGGCTTCATTGGCGGGACACCCAAACCCACAGCCTGGCGCTTCTCACCCTTGACGTCGCCAACTGCCATTGTAGATCTCATATGTTCAGTGGCCCCCTCGACGGCAGCCTGCCCCTTTCTGTTCTCGGCTTTTGTCTTTGCCAAGTCGACTTCCATGGGCTCAATTGTCTCCAATACTTCCGCTTCCCGTACATCATCAACCTCCCTCATAATACCTGGGAATATTCGCATTTCCGATTATTATTTTGCAAGACAGGGTTGTGTGTGTGTGGGTGTGGGTGTGTGTGTGTGTACGTGTGTGTGTGTGTGTGTGTGTGTGTGTACGTGTGTGTGTGTGTGTGTGTTAACGTGGCACACACAGAGAGAGAGAGAGAGAGAGAGAGAGAGAGAGAGAGAGAGAGAGAGAGAGAGAGAGAGAGAGAGAGAGAAAAGTGTGTGTGTGTGTGTGTGTGTGTGTGTGCTAGCCCGTGCGTGTTGGAGGCGAGGATGAATGAGGTGCTTGAATGGTAAAACGAGGAAGTGAAGGTACAGAATACGGTGTGAGGGGAAGGCAAGATTCTCTGAAAGCGAGAGTGAATGTGCCAGAATGATAAATTCGGTGAGACTGAGTCAGGTATAGAGTCAATGAGCGGGTACAGAAGTGCATGTATCCGTGAGTGGGTCAGCGTGTTAATAGTGTACAGGGTGCGTGAATGCGTCCACGCATATGTAACTCAACTCTTGTACTCTATTTGCGTAAATGCCTTAATTTTTTTGTTTTGCTGCGTGCGTATCCGTGCGTGTGTGCATACGTGTCTATGGGGGGTGAGTGGGTGTATGTGTGCGCGTATGTTGTGTGTGTGCGTGTGCGTGTGCGTGCGCGTGTGTGTGTGTGTCTGTGTATGCGACCATGCATGCCTGCATGTGTGTGTGTGTGTGTGTGTGTGTGTGTGTGTATGCGACTGTGCCTGCCTGCATGTGCGTGTATGTGTGTGCGTGTATTAGAGGGGGGGGTTATATATATTGTGTGTGTGTGTGTGTGTGTGTGTGTGTGAGTGAGAGAGAGAGAGAGAGAGAGAGAGAGAGAGAGAGAGAGAGAGAGAGAGAGAGAGAGAGAGAGAGAGAGAGACACACACACACAGAAAGAGAGAGTGTGTGAGTGAGCGAGTGTGTGCGCATGAATGTTTCTGTATGTATATGTGTGTGCTTGTGTGTGTGTGTGTGTGTGTGTGTCTGTGTGTTATGTGTGCGCGCGTGTGTGGGTGTGAGTGTGTGTTGACATCTGTGTCTTTCTGTCTTTGCTTGTGTGTGTGTGTGTGTGTGTGTGTGTGTGTGTGTGTGTGTGTGTGTGTGTGTGTGTGTGCATACAAATGTTTGTGCACGTGCATGTCCTTTGTTTTCCGAGTTATGTACTACGCCAATCAGTATTGCGACGACCCGGGCGCAGAAGGTGCGAGGCATCACCTAGTTGAAAGACTCCTCCCTTCTCTGATGCTTGTCGCGGCTCGGGCAGCAATGTCTGGGTCGTAGACTACGGACTATCGTCAGCCACCTGCAGCAGTGGGGGACAGTGTTAGCCGACGTACAACAGGTCGGCGCCGGGGACAGCTGCTTCCGTCCTGCGCCTTCAAGTTGGGATGGAGGCAACGACGAAAAGCAACCACACTGACATACAGCCTCCGTATAAAACAGTGCTCGATCCGTACCTGCAGATCCTGGATTGTCGGCGTTAGTAGCAGCGCGAGGGGGGTGAGGTGCTGCCGGTGTTCTGTCGAGGTGGAAACACGGGAACGAACAGCGGCTGAGCTGCTATTAATAGTTTATTATGTCGCAACCAAGCTAGTACATTCCCTTTGTAGCGGTCGAACTCTTGCTGGCTATGTGCATTTCCAGGTTGGTTTCGCGCGATGTCCCCGTAGAAACTCCAGACCGGCTCACTGGCCAAAGGAGACGCAACTGCGCCCCTCCGCGTCCCTTACGCTGCCCCCCGCAGCCCTTACCAACACTGGCAAACCTTCTCCCAGTAAGAGCTGTACCATCACTAGTCGCTAGTATAATCCCGATAGTATTGCCGCGCTGCGGCTCTGCGGCTCTGCGCGCCTCTACTGCGACTGCTCGCGGCGATATATTTTGCTACGACTGGCACAGTACCCGGAAGTAATGTACAGCACCGTCCATTCATTTTTACCCGAGAAAGTACTAAAATAAAGTACAGGCTCATCATGTGATCCCCTCTGTAGTACATCATTGTCAGTGTATGTACGTTCACGGTTGTGAACGTTTTTTTTTTGGGGCCCCTGGCCTGGATATGGGACTTGGAGTCAGATTATGCCAAAGATGACAGGTTGCTTACATTTTGGATAAACAGGCACTATAAAACACCTATTCAGAGGTGTTATTATTTCTATTCAGCGCTTGATCAGGGAAGGGTGGGTGGGTTGCGCGAGCCGAATGGGCGAGCGCAAAGGCAGAAGGTGGCTGCTACCAGCTAGAGGAGCTGCTTTACAGGTAAGGCAGGTGGGCGTCCGCCGCGGACAATTTACTGCGCTTGTGACGCTTTGTCTCCGCGCGTTGCCTTAGGGGGACTCAACATGGTACGTTTACTAACCGTTAAACCCCAATATTTTACCAATATAAGAATTTAGCGACTGGGAGTCAGATTATGCCATTGATGTAGACTGAAGGTCTGCATAGGCTACTAATCCGGGGTTTTGCGACTAGCCAGCCGAAGAATATCTAGGCCGCCGGGGTTTCGCTCATGGTGGGGTCGATGTACTTGCCAGTGACGACGTCGCTGGTTTTTGACCAACCACCCATGTAGCGGATTTTGGTAAGGGGTGCGCCGATGCATGCGGCTGCGGACGCCGCGCCTTTCCGTAGGCTATGCGATGTCCACTTGAATTGCGTGGGGGGTGCAGCGCCGATGGTGTTGCACGCCTCACGAATCCACTCGGTGATGGTACCGGCCGTCCACGTGTGTGGCTGGTCCTCGGGCGTGACGGCCCAAAAAGAAGTTGGTCCGGATCCAGTGCCGAGGATGTTGCAGTAACTGGTGCGTCCAGCGGTAAACGCCTCCAGGAGGTCCGCAAGTAGTGGTACTGCAGTAATAGGGAGTTGTAGGAGCGGTTTTTCGGCCGCGGTCCTACGCTGGTCTCCCTTTGCTTTTCGTACAAATAACAGTATGTTACCGCCCGTTCGGTCGACCGCGATGTCGTCCATGTGGCAACGTACGCCGGTTTCCGCGCGGTAAAAATAGCAGTAGTTGGTGCAGACTGCGAGCATCGCGCGGAAAGTCTTGATATGTACGAGGTTGTCCGGCTACCAGGTTAGCGCGCGGTAGTGTCGATGGGCGAAGAGTAGCATCTGTTGTACGATGGGGGCTGGGAGCGGTACGCGAATGTCGGGGGCGGTAATGGCTGTTGCTGTATGGCGAGCCCCCGACGTGCGTCCGCTAGAAGGGGTCCCAGCGCCACTGGCTCCTTCAGGTGGTCGCGAAAGAACTTGTTAATGGCCGAGAAGTAGGGTTGGAGGCTGTTTGCTGCGATGGTTCCGGATCGGGCGAGCCAAGCTGTAAATCGAAGCATGTCGGCCGCGGTCGCCTCGAGGGGGGTGACTCCTTCCTCGTAGCAGAAAACAGTAAAACGGCGCATACCGGTGCCATAGTTGTTGTAGGTGGTGGGGGCGAGGCAACCGGTGAGTAGGTCGAGCACGAGGTCGCCCAAGTCGTCCGCTCCGACGAGTGTGCCGACATGGTTGCGCATCGAGGCGTGCCACGGTGCGCGGGCCGCAGGTTCGACAAGTCGGTATTTTACGGGTGCGGCTTGGTAGTCGTTGTCCACGGATGTCCGGTCGTGCCGCGGTCTTGTCGAGGACGTCCGGTTGGTCGGTGTTGGGTGGAGTGTACCACGTGTTCGGTAGAGCCAAGCCCGGGCGGTACGTGGAAAGCCGTGACGCTCCAGCCGGGCGGTCCGACGCCCTCGTACGCTCCGCGCTTGCCCGGAAAGAATAAATCTCGGGAGGGGGGGTACAGGATCTGTTCGTCGGAAAGTTCGCTTAGTAGTTGGTACCACTGTTTGGCGGGCTAGTAAGGCGCGATGACTGTTGCTTCGGCCCCGGATTGGCGTAACTTATGGACGAGGTCGGGGAGTAGCGTCCAAGGTGGGTTGCACCAGTTGGTCTCTGCTGTCCAGCGGTTGTCGGGTAGATGGAGGCAGTCCACGGCTTCGGAGGTGGGGTCTCGCCAGCGTGAGTTGTCGCGGGGAAGCTGCGTATTGCCCTGCGTGGCAAACCATTCGATGGAGTGGGGGCCCCACAGGGAATTCAAGTAAGTGAAGATGCGGGGGTTGAGTTGCCAGTCGTCCCGGTCGGTTTCGCGGCTCAGTCTGTCGGCCCAGACGTTGGCTGCGGAGCGAATATATCGCGCTCGGATGCTGATGTTGTTGGTGTCGATGAGTTCCCACAGTTTGCGAAGTTCGTCCACCATAGCCGGGGACCTCGAAGTTAGGTGACTGAGGACTGCCATAACTACTTGGTTGTCTTAGTGCAGGAGGACTTTGCGGCCGCGCAAGAGGGGTAAGAACGAAAGGACGGCGAGTCGCACGGCCTTTAATTCCTTCCAGGTGATGTGTTGCTGATGGTCTGTCGTTGACCACAAACCTCGGGCTTCCAACTGTTCGTTTAATACAGCTCCCCAGCCGTAACCTGAGCTGTCGCATTGCAGGTAGGCGGTCTCGATGGGGGAGAATATGGAGCGGCCGTTGTTGGCGGAGGGGACTTGCGTCCACCATTGGAGGTCTCGTCGCAAGTAGGTGAGTTGCACCCGGCCTCCCCATCCCGTGCGCGTAGCGAGGACGTCGTGTAGTTCGCGGGGGTAGAATCGGGCTGCTGGAATGGCGAGGTACATGTACTGTACTTTTCCGGCGAGCACTGCGAGCTGCCGGGCAGGGAGCCACCGTGCGTCGCGCGTAGAGCGTTGTAGGAGGGTCCGGGCTAAGGTAGCGATGGCCTCTAGTTTCGAAACAGGGGCTCGGAACGTACAGGTTGTGGTGTCGATTTGGAGGCCGAGGTGTTCGCAGATTTGCGTCGGCTCCCAGTGGCCATTCTTGGGGTTGCGTCCTAGCCCGAGGCGGTCGAGTAGGCACGCGACGCGGTCGCGGAGTTGTAACGTTGCGTCTCTGCTGTCGGCAAAAAATAGGAAGTCGTCCATGTATGGGAGTAATCGGACACCCCGCCATCGAGAGTTGCGCAGATAGCGTCGGGACGGTGTAGGCCGTGTGGGCTGTTGTTGCGTAGCTAGACGGGGGTTGTGTCCGGTGGGGTTGAGCAGTGGTTCGCGTAAGTGCCGGATAAAAACTTCGGTAAGTCGGCAAAATTAGTAACTGCTGCATTTCCAGCCCATCGGAAGCCCGGCGAGTCTGTACAGTGTTCCGCGATAATTCACCGTGAAGAAGTCTCTGTCCTCCTCCCGTAGGTTGTTCATGAGGGCGATAGGGCGGTAGTTATCGAGGAGGGAGGGGTCGCCTTTTTTATGTAGGAGGCATGTTGTGCTGTGGCACCAATCAGGAGGAGTGTAGGATTTGTGTGCTAGGAGGGAGAGGAGAGAGAAGAGGGCGGAGCGGGTCGCCGGGGTAGGAATTTGATTATTTCATTGGGGATACCGTCGGGGCCGGGGGCTTTGCCGGTGCCTAGGGAGTTGAGGGTTTTATCGAAAGTGTCGCGGGTAATCATGTCGGCAAGGGTGAGAGAGGGGTCTCCGCGGGGTTCGATGGTAAAGTTGTCGGGGTTGTTAGGGAGTTCCCATGGGGGGGTGGGTAGTTCGGGTGGGGTGGCGCAGCCGAGTTCGCTAGCGAAGTGAGAGTGTACCGCGTCGATGACGGCGGAGGGAGAGGATGCGGTAGTTTTATCGGGTTTGGTAATGCGGTGGAGGGTGGAGGTGGTGCCGGCGGGGGGTAGGAGGCCGCTTTTAATTTTCAATCGGCGGTGGGAGAGTTTGGGGCAGGTGTCGTAGGCCACATTGGCTCGAGTTTTTATTTTTTTTATTTTATTCGTGGTGGTGTCGTGAAGGAGCTGGCGGATGCGTGCTTGGCACTGTTGTTTGATGGCGTCAGGGGAGAGATATTCCGTTGTGTTTAATAGGGCTTGGGCGATGGGAAGGGGGCCGTTGTTTTTGCTGCATTTACGGAGTTTGAGTATTTGAGTGCGTGTTTTATTTGTGAGCCAAGTGGGGTCAAGGGACGCTTGGGGTGGGCGGGGTTTTTTGTCGGGGAGGAGGGGCCAAACTGTGGCTGCGTGGTCCATGTGTTGGGAGAGGAGTGTGGTGAATTGTGAGGCGAGGGTGTCGAGGGTGTCGGGGGTGGCCGAGGTGTATGAGGTGTTGAGAATTTCTGCGTGGAGGGTTGCCGTTTGGTTGATGAGGTCGGGGGTGCTGGATTGGTATACTTTTATGTGGTCGGGTGTGAGGGGAAGGCGAAAGGTGAGTTTGCGCGTCGTGTGTTGTGTGTGGGGGTGGGTATGGGGAGGGGGGGGGTGTGCCATGAGTGAGAAAGGGGCGGGAATGACGAGGTGGATTGCAGAGTGATCAGTAAAGTGGGAGGGGGAGGGGAGTATCGAGCAAGAGGATGGTGGGAGGGTGATAGGTGAAGGAGGCGTGGTGAGCCAGTGGTCAAGGCAGCCCCCGCTGCGGGGGAAGGTAGGGATGGGGTCGTGGAGGGGGTGGAGGTGGGATTTGAGTAAGGAGGTGAGGGCAGGGTGTCCTATACCTGTGTGGGTGGTCGATTGGAAGTCCCCTCCCCAGAGGGTGCGGTGTTGCGGGTGGTCGTCCGCTAGTCGGAGGCCCCAAGCTGCAACTTCTGCGTAGAGGCGGGTCAGTTGTGTGTTGTAGAGCTGGGGCATATAAGTACCTATAAGGAGGTAAGGGGTGCCTGAGTGGGGGACGATTTTTAGTCCGGCGATATGGGGGATGAGGTGGGGGGGCGGGGTTAGGACAGTGGCAGACTGGAATGAGGCTCGGCGGACCGCGAAGAGAACGCCTGCGTTGGGTAGGGGCACAGTTGAGTAGCAGGGTCGGGAGCTTTTGAGGTGGTATTGGGGGAGGGCTATGCGCCAGCGGGATTTGTGGGTGTCGTGGTTGGTTTCGGTGAGGATTAAGACGTCCGGTTGGTGGGAGGTGGAGAGGTGTTCAACATCCATAATGGAGGTGTGTAGGCCGCGGGTGTTGAGGGTGATGAAGTGTAGTGGTTGGGATGTGTGGTGTGGGAGGATGGGGGAGGGGAGGGAGGGGGTGGTGCGGGGGGGGGTTATCGGGGGGGCGTTCTGCGGGTGGAGGTTGGAAGGGAGGGGGGAGGGGAGGAGGGGAGGGGGGGATGAGGGGAGTGGGTGGGGGCTTAGGGGGGGGGGGGTAGTGTGGGGTGGTGGAGGGCGTCGAGAAGGTGGTGGCGGCCCTGTGGGAGGGGGGCGGAGCGGAAGGTGTGGTTCCATAGGAGAGTGTGTAGGGAGTAAACCGAGGAACGGGGGTCGAAGGGGGGGGGGTTGTATGGTTGGTCCGGGGGGGCTGTGGTGATGAAGTAGGTGTGCAAGAGGGCGTGGGTGCCGCACGACCATGCTCCGTCGGAATCGTTTTGGCGAGGTGGGTTGAGGAAGCGTAGGGTACCGACGGGAGGGGGGGGGGGGGAGTTCCAGTCAGATAGGAGATTGAGAGAGCGGGCGAGGAGGTCGGGCGGAGGAGGGTGGTGAAGAGAGTCGATCCATGTGGCTGAGGTGTGAGTTAGGTGTAGGAGGCCGAAGTGTGAGTGTTGCCATGTGAGGATCACGAGAGAGTGGTTAGGCGTCCCCGGACGGGGGGGGGCGCTTCGGTTGGCGAGATTAGTCCAGTGGCTGGGGAATTGGGAGTTGTTGTGGTGGTTGTCGACTTCGTTGTTAGTGATAACTGTGTACGAGGCGGTGGGAGTGGAGTGGAGTTTGGATAACGTCGTAGCAAGGCAGTAGAGGTTGGAGAGGTCCTGGTAACGACCCCATTGGAAGGATAGCACCGCAGAGGAATCGAGGCAGCCGATGGGTGTAGGGAGGCCGTATTCAAGGTTTAGGTCGAAGAGGTAGTTATGTAGGACGGTGCAACAGGTGCGTGGAGTAAAGTGGGCCGGGAGAGTTGGCGGAAGCATGGAGGTAGTAGTGTGTCGTCGGATGTCTAGCTGGGGGGTGGGGGGTTGGTTGTGGGGTCTAACCTCTGGGCCTTGAGACCCGTCATATGGGGAACTAATGATGATAAGCGGCCTTGCCGGCCGAGGCTTGTGGAGGGCGAGGGTGTGAGGCTCCGGAGGGTCCGTTCGTCGACGTCATGCGCATTTCGGCGAGTAGAAGCTCCTTGGAACGGGTGGTCTTCTGGAGCTTAAGAGAGGGTGGTAAGTGTAGGGATGGCGGGGATAGGATGAGAGGGTAGGGGAGGGGGAATTGAAAAACTGTAATCAAGGTGTGGTAGGTATTAGAAGGAGGGCGATAGTGGGGAATTGTGACAGGGGGGGCTGTCGATATCATATCAAAAGTGCTTCGGGGCTTCCGAGAGAAGCCTCGGAGCAGGCCTAAAGGAAGTGGGGACTGTAGGGGCGAGGGAGTACGTGTATCGCTGGGATTGTTACGGGTTCGGGACTGCCAGACTGATTCTGTAAGGGAGGGGCGATATTTCCGGGGCAGGGGGGTGCGCGGGGGGGTGGTTGATCGGTTAATTATTCGGGTAGAGCAGGTCGGGTGGGCTAAACTCTGCAGGGGAAGCACCGCCATTATCACAGCGACGGGCGAGTAGGGCAGAGCATGGGGCGTGTAAAAGGGGGGAGGGAGAACGACTGCACTAGGTTCTACAGTGTGGTAATCGCAGGTAAGCGCGAGTGTCTGTTGAGTTAGGCGTGTTATCGCGGTAAAAGTAAAAAAGGGAAGAAAGGTAAAAAAGAAAAGGATGAAGCGGAGAGGAGCGACGACTGGAGCGAGTGAGGGATAGAGCGAGGGAGCAGGGGGAGGGCAGCAGGGAGAGGGGTGACGGGGGTGACTGATCAGGGCGGTGGTTAGTGCACTTTTAAGAATCAGGCCTGTAAAAAGATTTTCGAAAGAAAACGACCTATTGCGAGTTACAGGTTGATGCATTATTGATCGAACTGTGCAGCTCTTTGGCTGAGAAGCACTACGGTGGGAAGAGGGTTTCGATTTAGGTGCGCTGATAACCAGTGTATCAGTGCAGGCTAACGGGAGGGGTTGCTGGGTGCCATACAGGGCCGTATTGTGGGACGGGGGGTGACGGTCGGCGAGCGGCGAGTTCGGGCGAGAGGGAGCGTGTAGGGCAAGGGCCGGCGCGACAGGCCAGGCAACATGAGCACCTTCGAGTGGACTAGTGTAGGTGCGGGGTAGGTGGGTAACATGAGAGGGGGAGGGGCGTCGGTGAGTACAGATCAGGGCAGTGGCTTGTGCAGGGGCAGGGATCAGGCCTGTAAAATATATATATTTTTTTATTTTTTTCTCTGATTAAAGAAGATGATTTTCGAGGTACATGATGTTGCAGTATTGGTCGAACTTTACAGCGCAGTGGTTGGGACGCACTAAGGTGAGGGAAAGGTATCGGTTTAAGTGCGCGCTTAACGAGAGTATCAGCATGGGCTATTGGGAGGGGATGGGGGGTGTTAGACTGGTCCTTACTGTGGGACGGAGCGGGACTATCGCACCGGTACATGTCGTCTGTGTGGGTTGGTGAGTCAGCGGCCCGTCCCAGGTCAGTGGTTGACCTGGGGGCGGCGAGGACCAGAGGCGTCTGGAGTCCTCTGGCTGGTGAGGGTTCCAATGCCGGGTCCAGGTCTTGGGCAGATGGGGGTGGCTGGGACACCGGGTTGAGTAGAGAGAGCGGATGTCCCGCTGGATAGCTCCGGGGTTTGTAGGGGTCCGCGGCGGGCGTATTCACGCGCCGATCCCGCAATGGCATGAGCATCTGTCTGTGAGTGGGGGGAAGGGTAGGGGTCGAAGACATGGCGTTCGAGCAGGATTTCGAGTGGTGGAGATAGGTAGTGGAGTTGAGTGTGGCTTTTCTGGTAGGTGTTTGAGAGTCGTTCACGTGTTGGCTGCACGCGACCAGGCCCGGTGGGACCTGGGTTTGTTGGATGTTGGCGGCGGACGGGAACGTCCGGACGCTCGGAGGGGCGCGGTGTGGCGCGCCGCTCCTCTGGGGGGGATCTTTTTGTAAGCGATGGTTGTTATTGTTCTTTCGTAGTACTTTGACGGGTACATGTGTGGTTTTCGAAGTGGATGGCGCGGTAGCTGTCGGGGGGATGAAATTCAAATCCCGGGAAGCTGCGCCTTTGAGTGTGTACCGTCTGGTGTCGCTACGGATCCACTGACCATTGTGAGCTAGGCTCGGGTGGGGAGAGGTGAATGGTGCACGCCGTCCGGCGGCCCTGTCCACCAGTCTTGCGCTCGACGGGAGGCCAGGCCCAGAGCGAAGACGATCGGTGTTGCTCATCCGAGCTACCGACCCATCCCCGTTTCGTGGTTCAGTAGTACTTTAGTAGTATTTTGGATCTTTTTACTGTCTTTAGTGACGGTAGGATACGTTTTGAATGGCGAGGTACATGTACTGTACTTTTCCGGCGAGCACTGCGAGCTGCCGGGCAGGGAGCCACCGTGCGTCGCGCGTAGAGCGTTGTAGGAGGGTCCGGGCTAAGGTAGCGATGGCCTCTAGTTTCGAAACAGGGGCTCGGAACGTACAGGTTGTGGTGTCGATTTGGAGGCCGAGGTGTTCGCAGATTTGCGTCGGCTCCCAGTGGCCATTCTTGGGGTTGCGTCCTAGCCCGAGGCGGTCGAGTAGGCACGCGACGCGGTCGCGGAGTTGTAACGTTGCGTCTCTGCTGTCGGCAAAAAATAGGAAGTCGTCCATGTATGGGAGTAATCGGACACCCCGCCATCGAGAGTTGCGCAGATAGCGTCGGGACGGTGTAGGCCGTGTGGGCTGTTGTTGCGTAGCTAGACGGGGGTTGTGTCCGGTGGGGTTGAGCAGTGGTTCGCGTAAGTGCCGGATAAAAACTTCGGTAAGTCGGCAAAATTAGTAACTGCTGCATTTCCAGCCCATCGGAAGCCCGGCGAGTCTGTACAGTGTTCCGCGATAATTCACCGTGAAGAAGTCTCTGTCCTCCTCCCGTATGCCCAGTGTGTAGTAGCCGTCCGCGAGGTCGAAAGACACCATCCAGTCGCCGGCCCGCGTCACGTTCTTGAGGTGCTTGAGTGTCTCGAAAGTTAGCTTGTGGTCCTTGCAGTACTTGTTCAGGGGGCGTAAGTCGATAATTAGTCGCCATTTGTTTTCGCCCGGTTTTGGGACTAAAAACATTTTGGAAACCCATCTGTTGCGCTGGCTTGGCTCCCAGGCGCCTGATTGCAAGAATCGGGGAAGCTCGGAGTCCATGAAGTCGAGCTGTTGTTTTGTTGCGTTCAGCATGGAGGTGCCGTTGTTGAAAGGTGGGGGTCGCTGGCCGCCGATGAAAGGTATGCGAACCGCGTGACGAATCCAACCTAGAACTTGCTCGCTCGCGCCTAATCGCTTCCACTCGGACGCTCTGTTCCGCACGCGGTGTCGCATGAAGTTGGAGGTCGGGAGACACGTACATATTTACGTACACTCATGCCATAAATATTTACTTCGAGGGTTTCTTAATATCCGTTTCATGTTCTCATTGCAGATTACTATAACCCTCCGTACTTTAATGTTCCACTTCTTTAATTCAACGGCAATATATGAGCTTCACACGTAAATACATACATATATACATACATACATACATATATACGACATACTTACATTTATAGGTTTGTACACTCCACCCCGTCCCCTACCTCAAAGACCTTTCAACCTTTATGCCTTCCTTCCGTCATGAATCACTATCACTCATGCCCCGTACTATCTCATGCTATCGTACTCAACCCCGTCCTCTTTCTTAGAAACTGTTCAACATGTATGCCTTCCTTCCGCCATGAATCTCATCATAATGGGCATTCCTCCATTTCTCCGACGCCGTTTTTACACAGGGCAACATCTCCCTCCCAACGCCCAAACGCCTCCGCCGCCAGAGAACGTCCTTCTCATGGGCCGCTCCGAAGAAATTCTGAACGACTACGATCCCAATTTCTTTGTCGTCGCGCTGGCGACGGACTTCCCGCACGGAGCGGGCAGCCGCCCGCCAGGCATGTCTCTTGAGAGGTACATAGAGATTCTGACGCGCCGACACGGAAGCGTCCACCAACATGCACACAGCGTCACCGCAATGGCGAACACGAAAATGCGCCATGAGAGTAGCCTCCACAGCCAGCTACAGCTCCGCCGTAGCCCGCGCACGGTCATCGCGTTGGCATCGGCGACCAAGGAGCAGATGGAGCGAGTGGGGTACTTGATCGCAACTAGAAGTCGGCCCACTTTCGACGACAGACAAGACGATGTCATAAACACTCTTTATCACGGCATCATGACCACGACGTCCAACATGCAGTGGTCACCCCACGCCTCCATTACGTATCGTAAGAAGGTTTTCGCCGCGTGGCTACAATTCGGCTACTACTGCCTCTTCTACACAATAAACCCCCAAGAATGGTGCAGTCCTTACGCCATGGCGCTTGCGAACCTACCGATCCAGCTGCAAAGGGCCGATGGCTACACACCACCGCGTTATCCGGACGTGATGAAGGCCATGATTCAAAACCCCACCGCTCCCGCATTGTTCTACGACATCGTGATGGACGTGGTGCGAGTTCGCCTGTTCGGCTTGGCGCCTGAAACCGGCCGAGCAATCGCGGGATCGTCCGGGCACTTCGGGCCCGTCGTGGCGCACGCTTGTCAAACAGAAGAGAGCGGGCGGCAGGCGCACCACGGGCACGGCATGTGCGTCTCCGCCGTGTTGTCCCTTCCGCTCCTTCGCTCCTTGCTACACCGGTTCGGCGATTCCATTGTTCGGTGGATGGCCAGTCTTACCACGGCGCAGATGGAAGAGGTTGAGGTGGATGGAGTGGACGGTTCCCGAGACGCGGGTGTCTACCCGGGGCAAGCGTCGTTCGACCGGCACGTAAAGCAGGACCTCTCAATCCGGAACTTCGCTATGCCCGACCCCGCGGACATGCCCACAGACAGCCAAGCGTACCGGGACCATGTTGCGCGCTGCCAAGCCAAGCACGTAAATCACGGCCGCCACACGTCGCGGTGCCGCCAAGGCGGGCACCGTGGGAACGACGACGACTGTGGCGAAGGCTTCTCCCTTCCTTACCCGGAACGTTGCGATACGGATCCGACGTATGATCGCGACCGCCAAGTCATCCTCATGCCACGAAACCGCGGAAAAATCATCATGCACAGCCGGGCGGTTTTGCTCGCTTTCAACTGCAACAACAACGTTTTCTTCTCCGGCGTCCATAACGTGCGCCTACCGCGGCATAGGAAAAGCAAGGTCGAGCCCGGTATGTCCACGACCCCGCCCGCGGCTGAGTCTATTCCCCCCACAACCGTCACGAGCTCAGATGACGACGATGCTGCCGACGCCGCGCCAACGAAAGACAAGCGCATATCCACGGCAGACACGCCACCGGTCTTCGAGACCATCACCGAGGACGTGCGGAACATCGCGTGCTACAACAGCTTCTACGGAAGTAAGCACCGGCGCAACGTAAATGCATTATCACACCTCTGCATTCTCATATCAATTCCATTCCGATTGTTGTTTAAGTACCTCCTAACTTATGTCCGCCTTCAACACCGCAGGTAAAATGGACACCGCCTCCAACTCGCACGTCATCCTCATGCTGCTCGCGAGCATTATGAAGAAGCACCCTATCGGCGAAGACACCCCCCAGCAGAAATTGACACGCCTCGTGAACGCCGCCGTGCATCAGCAGTCAGTGTCGGCGATCCTTTGCGCCACCATCTGCATGCGCAATCCGGTGCACCGCACCTCCTTCGAGACAACTTTTCACCCCCTCTACGCGATCGTCCGATTCCTTGTCGATCCAGGACAGGTCGGCAATGGCACCGAATGGGAGGAAGTGCACGTAGACGCCGCCGCGAACCATCGCTTGCGCTTGCGCCTTCCGCCGGGCTCGGACTACTTGCTGAGGCGTGTCAAAGACGTGCCTGACATGCACATCGGCTCCTACGAGTTCTATGCTTACTACGAAAATCGGAAGGAGGCCACTGGCTCCGCGTCCACACGCACGCGCCGTGAGCGCTTCGCCTACCACCCGAGTCACCCCGGAGCGGCCGAAAACGTCATCTTCCGCCGCGCCCGCGCTCAAGTTCCCCTAACCTACGGAACCATGGTGGCGTGTCCCACTACTCCGCTCGACCCCGGCGACTCACGCTCTGTGGAGGCACATGAGGAGTACGCCATAATGTGCATCGCCATGTTCGGAAACGTGTACGGGAAGATTTCGCCGGCGGCCCAGCACTCGGGTGAGAGCGGCACGTCCCCCGCGTCCACGCACTGCCATCGGCCGATAGTCGCGCCACCGGACGCTCGGTTCCTGCCGCAGGCCGGTGAGACATGGATGGACGCGTGGGAAAGAGAGCGCGCCGCAATGACAGACAAGCGCCGCCGGGTGTGCGACCGCCTCCTCGAAAACAACAATGACATCGTCCGCGCCAAAAATACGGCCCGGACGGATGTGCTCGTGCAGCGCGACGAGATGCGGCAAGCTGAGACAGACGCCGGGACGCCAAAAATGCACCAAGAACACGCACACCAAGTCGATCCCACCCTAGAGGTTTTCGTGGACTTGCCCGAGGCCGTGCCCAGCCGCACCGGGAAACTCACAATGGCTGCTGAGTACGCAGAAGAAGTTCGAGTGATGCTGCGCCATGGTAAGCCGTCACCCTCGAAGGAGACGACCCGAAACATCGCAACCGTCCGTGCCACGCCCGAGCATTTCAAGGACCACGAGGCGAGGTGGAAACATGACGTTAAGGGCTACAGCCGCCGCGCCGCGAACGAACGACAAGGTGAAGCCGACAACACAGCCGGCGTCGGGGGGGATGGGGCCGGTGCCTCGGGCCGTGCCTCCACCACCTTTGTAAGCGTCGAGCCGCGGCCATTCACCCCGGTCGCGGGCGCCTCGGCACCCACTTCTTCGAGCCGCCCAACATGGGACATGCTTCCGCAAAAGCCCAGCATAAAAGAAACGGCGGAACTGTTTCACGTCGCGAAGGAGCAACACCTGACTCTCCATCTCGGATGCCAATATCTGTTGGACCTGTTGAGCAACGGGGGCAACATATCCGCGGTGCCCCCCTTGCGGATGAAACAGATCGGGCCGCCTGGGACCGGGAAGAGCGCGGCGGTCATCGCCATCGTGTGGTTCGCGCACCAGCACGGGGTCGCGCGATGGATCGCCGTCACCGCCTACACCCATCGAGCGGTCATCAACCTCATGGGCGACATCGGAGCAACAACCGCTAACATGGTATTCGGCACATCGAGCGACCTTTTCAAATTGAGGTGGGGAAACGACACGCCGATGCGGGGAACGCGAGCGAAGTTGGATCTTCAGGAGACATGGAAAGACATCCGTCTGCTCATCGTGGACGAGCTGTTCACCATGACGGGTAAGCACTTCGCGGCCATTGAGCAACAACTCTTTTTAACCATGCGAGACTGCGGCCGCACGCCGGACACCTCCCACTCTCTGTTCGGCGGAATTGGCGTCCTTCTGACGGGCGACCACCATCAGAATCGTCCGGTTCACGGCGCGCCGCTGTTTCAAGGCAACGGGGACATCCGTGCCGGCACGGCGGCCGACGCCGCCAGTCGTACCGCAGCGAACGCCCAGCGCGACGGCCCCGGATGGGACACCCAGTTCGTAAGCAACGCGCGCGGCCGCCACATTCTCGGTCAGCTGCACACCACCGTGATGTTACAAACGCAGTTCCGTATGGAGCCCGACCTCTCCGCTCTCAACGACCGCCTACGGGGCGGGCGCCTCACGGACGCCGATTTTGACGGCATCAACGCATGCGCGATTGGAGCACCAGAAAAACCCGCCTCCATCCACCACCCGAACCTTCGCAACGCGCATTTCATGGTGCTACGTCATACTGTGGGCGACGCTATTGTCCACGCCTTGCTTCCGCGTCGCGCCGCAGAAGATCAACAGCAACTCATCCGATGGAGCGCCAAAGACAGGATGCGCATTGGCCGCGACGACGCTTGGACGCCGGTCACCGATCGCTGCCTCCGCGCCCTCCTCGGCCGCCTGACACACAACAAGACGGGAGACGTTCCGAGCGTTATGTACTTCTACAACGGCATGCCGTACATATTCCGGCATAGCGTAAACATAGATTGCTTCTATTCCAACAACAACAGCGCCACCGCAGTCGCTCTCTTGCTGGATGACGCGACCGCGCGACACCCATCGCCGGACGCGCCGGTTGTTACCCTCGGAGGCATGCCGCGTGCCATGGTGGTGCGTCCGCACACTTTCGGCATCCCTTTGCACCGCGTTTGTCACGACCTTCCGGACGGCCATGTTGCAGTCCTGCCCACAACCGTGTACTTCACGCTGCGCTTCCCGACCGCCTTTCGCCTTGAGAGCGGGTCCATTGTCAAGAGCATCCAAATCCAGCGCGTCGGCTTCAGCATGATTCCGGACATCGCCTTCACGGACTTCTTCGCGCAAGGCGCAACTTTCTCGCGAGACAAGACGTACGTGCTAGACTTACGCCCGCCGAACGCCAGCGCCAAAAACCTTTCGAGCGTGGTCGTCGCTATGAGCCGCCTTCGCACCTTCGACGCCTTGACCCTCTTGCTGCCCCTTTGGCCCCGCGGCGCTGACAAAGCCGCGCGGGAAAAAGCAAAAGAACGCTTGCGCAGAGCTTGGCAGCCCGACGCAGACGTGACCGCGACGGACCGCATGTTCCGTGCCGAGTACACCGCCACCCTCCAGCGCCTCGCAGCCGACACACATGCCACCGCCCCGGTCGCGCTCGCCGACGCGCTTCTGCGGAGCCTTCACGACGACAATCCGCCAACATACGACGATGGGCTGCAATATCGCCTTTCCCTGCCGGAGGCTCCTCACATCGCCAACGACGCGCACGGCCGCCATCGGCCGCCATCTCCGCCGTCACGACCTCGCAAACGCCGGGCCCAACCAACATCGACATCTACCACCCGAGTGGTCCGACGCCTTCCGACGCCGCCGCCTATAGCATGCTCGCCGACTCCGTCTCCATCGCTACGGGGACGCGACGCCTTTCTCCAAGACAACGCCCTACGAATTGTAGACGTCCCGGCGGACGGGTCGTGCGGCTTCACAGCGGTGGCCGTCGCCATGGGCATCATACCACCTCCAACGTTCGGCTTGTCCATTTCCCACCACCGACACACGTGGGACTTGTTGAACCAGCTCCGGACTCTCGCGGCCACGCAGCTCCTCCACAGCAGCGACGTCAGGCAGCTGTACTCCAAGGAGTTCTTGTTCCTCGAAGGCACTACCGACCTAGACGACGAGATTCAAAATATGCTACGGCCCACTCTCGATGAGGAACCGCCCTCTCCCGGCACCATCCTGCCCGTAAGCTCGTGGATGCTCTATTCCACCCTTAGGGTATTCGCCATCGCTTTCGAACGGCCATTCATTCTACTTTTCGACAACGCGGAGTACCCGTGCTTCGAATTCTTCTGCCACCATCGCGGCGAGTGCAACTTCACCGCTACCGCATTGGACGCAAAGCATGCGACTATGGAAGAACTGCGATTCCATCTAAAGGAAGAGCACCCCGCCACCGCACCACCCATCGTCGTGACGGCAGACGGCAAGGACCCCGACAGTATACTCACGCACTACCAAGCGTGCGTGCCGTCGTGACTCTTGTGCTCGCCCAAGCATTCATTTACCCGAGGATTCACACATTCATCATATCATATTATATGTATGAATTAACTAGCGATCACACATTCGAATTTATATGTAAACAATATTTAATTCCAGCCAAATGTCACATCCGGACCCAATCCCATCTCATGCATCGCCGCCCACGTTCGCATCACTCGCATCAACCAGGGATCCCCCACCTCCCATGCATATCGTTCTTGCCTTTTGTAAGCAACTATCCCACGCGACCCTAGAGGGGATCTCCTCGCTCCGCACCCCCCGCGCGCGCGCAAAACATGTACCCCCGAGCGCGCCGCAATGACAGACAAGCGCCGCCGGGTGTGCGACCGCCTCCTCGAAAACAACAATGACATCGTCCGCGCCAAAAATCGCGCGCGCCAAACATGTAGGTTGTCGTACTCGGAGGAGGCAACGTCCGGTCGCGGCTTGAGGAATCGCTCGTAGGCGAGTTCTGCGAAAACGCGGTCCGAACCGCTCGTCTCCCCTCCGCCCTTGGTGTGTCGGATGTGGGATATCCGCAGACGGGCGGCCTCCTCGAGCGCGCTGTGGGTGTGGTTGCTTTGACGCAGGGTGACGACCGCCGCCGCGAATTCCGGTGAGTCCTTGGGATAATTCTGAATGTCTTCCAGAGCTGATAAGCTCGCTGTGTTAGCGCAGGCGGCGTAGGCGGCGTGATAGGCCGTGGCGCGGTATTTTTCGAGCGTGGCGTTGTGCCGGCGGGCGGAGAGGTGGCGGTAGGTGTCACAGGTGAGCTTCCAGATTTGTGGGCCGTTGAGATGTCGGGGGGGTAGCTCGAGGCCGGGGGCAATGTAGGGTCCCCATAGCTCTGTGTCGATGTGGTAGTCCTCATCTTGCACGGCTGCTGGGGGTACCGTCGTCGCTGGGGCTGGGGCCAAGGGTCGCACGGTGGGGTCGATCGAGGGTAGCTCGGTCGGCAGCTGGGCGCTACGGGCGTCGTGCTCCGCAATTCCACCCTTCGGCGTGTCGTTTACGCCGACGGGACTGGCTAGATGTGTGTTGACTTGCTTTACTACTGCTAGTTGAGTGATGATGGTCGAGCTAAGCGTAGCCGTTAGTTCGGTAAAGGCTTGCTAAAAACGGCCATTAAGTCGCTCCTCTGAAGCGGCAGCGTTAGCGAGTAAGCGTTGCTCCTGTTCTTTGAATTCTATTGATGTAACAATTTCCGGCGCGTCGCGAATTTCGTCGTCGACTTGTCTGTCTGTAGCCATCGTATATTCGAGCAGGTAAAGAGTCTCGGCCGTGGTAGACGCGGTCGAGGGTAAGCTGTCGCCTTGCGCAGCTACGCGAGCTACGATGCCTGTGGCGCGAGCCGAATGGGCGAGCGCAAAGGCAGAAGGTGGCTGCTACCAGCTAGACAAGCTGCTTTATAGGTAAAGCGGGTGGGCGTCCGCCGCGGACAATTTACTGCGCTTGTGACGCTTTGTCTCCGCGCGTTGCCTTAGGCGGACTCAACATGGTACGGTTACTAACCGTTAAACCCCAATATTTTACCAATATAAGAATAATAGGTAAGCCCGCACAAGCGCCCTCTACAGGTGGCGTTTTGCAAGCACGACTGAGAGCAGCAAAAGCTCAAAACAAACCTCAAACTCATCATCGATCATGCTCCCGGGTAGGCGACGCTCGTGTGAGTGCAATTCGTACCATTGTACGAGAACCGTACCGTACCGCGCTAACCCCACCCGAGGCTAGTTTTGGAGTTTCACCAACTAAAACCTTCCAATAACATGCAAACAAACATGAATGCTTTCCCGGCACTTACCAAGAAAGGTCTACCCTACCCGTCCGGGCGTCGGCCCATTCGAGTAAAGCGAGAAGGAGCAAGGCCCATCTCACGGACCAAAACATTTCGGCATTGCGATACATGAACTACAAAGAAAGCAATATGTGGGAGGGCTTGGCGCCATAACAAGAAAAACCCTCCATTTCATGTAAAATGAATGGCGCCATGAAGGGAAGGGGGGGCACCGCCTAAAAGTAAGGCACTTACATCTTCGGGGGAGTTAGCGAACTTACGTACAAAACCATTAAACTCTGGGGCCAGTGTCCGAAAATTACGACGATGGCACTCCCAACGTGGGCATTCAAGCATGATATGTTCTATAGATTCATGCACATCTCCGCCGCATGAATGACAATGATTGAGAACACGTTCAAGCATGGCATGAATGCGGGCTAGACGACGGGCTGTGGGAAATATACGCGTGCGAAATTGAATCATAATGTGTAACCATGCAACGTCACCCGTGGGAATGCCCGTGCCGTATTGCGGCAATGGATTTCCAACATATGAAGCATGGGAATAGATACTCCACGTATTAGCACATGCCGACGACGATGTCTCGAATCGACCCCATACCGATGCTTTAACTAGGTTAGAGGCAACGCGTGGTTGCAAAGACCTCTAGGCGGGTGTGACGCGTACGTTTTGAGCTAATTCCGCGGTTGCCCTTGCAAAACTATCCAGCCAACGCACGGTCCCATACGTCTATGTATTTGGGCGCATACGACTAGGTTGACCCGCCAAATCGCTTATGCATGTATTTAGGGTGGGCGCTTTAAAGAGCGCCCTAGTCCTAACCGTTGCTGCCCTTGCTTCTATGGGCGCTATTCCTAGCTCCCGTAGTAGCGGCGCTGTGGCCACCCCAAGGGGCTTTGCATCTACCCCAACAACTAGGCGCCTCAAACATTGATTTAGTGTGGTTTGTAATCTATTGACGCCGCTAGTCGTATTCATCCCCCATGCTTCACACCCATAAGTAAGGACCTGCAATATGCAAGTCTTACGCACCGAAGTGCGTACCTTAATGGGGATATCCCGCGTTCCTAACACCGAGACGAGCGCTACAACGGCGCGCCTACCTTTTTTAACCCTAACGCCCACGATACTTCGCATGCTTAAATCCGAATTTACCAACGCGCCTAAATACCTACACTCGGATACAATCGGTACCCGTCCCCTCCCGAGCTGCCAACGACGAGCTTGTTCTCGTACTGCGACTACGTCTGAGTGGCGGCCTAGCGCCATTACCCCGCATTTTTTACTCCGAATCCCATATAGTGGTCCTCCGCCCGTTGGGAAAAGTGAGCGAACATGGCATGCAAGTTATCGAGCGACAGCGCAAGGCCCACGGTGTCGTCGGCGAATAATTGGCCTTGCACCCTTAGTGGTTGCCTAGAGTCAAGCATGTCAACGCAACCCGGCAGCTTGCACCCCAATCACTCTATCCCGTCAAATATGTCATTGATAAATATGTTCAAGAGGATTGGGAATGCTTGGTTGTTGTGAACGTTGTCGATAAATACGTATGGCTTCTAGAGTACAAAAAACGACAAGCAGCGGCGTGTCCTGCTCCTAGTTAGTTCTCATGTAACCATCACAAAGCGCCTCGGCGCACGCACATGTCGACACACCTCACAGCTCACGGGCACCTCCGATAAGATGTTATGGGCCCTCACAGAGCATAATAAGCTATACTTACACGCAACGAGTGCCGTGATAACGCGAGAAAATACAGTTGTGAAAAGTTGAAGCGGGCGTCATCATGCATGTCTAAACGGAAGAAGCCGCCGCCGGCGCCCTTCACACGGAGCATCAATATACCGACCTATGCAGAGGCGTCTTGGTCCACCCCCGGTAAAGATCATGTCGCTCCCACTACCATGGATGATACCCGGCTTATAAGCGTTTTGAAATTGTCGAGCTGATAGACACAACGATAGAACGGTCGCACGCGATCACACAAAGGTAGATAGTGTAACAGTTTGAGTGATGTAGCACATGCTTCGGGCAACAACATGGGCAGCCACTGCCGCCACCACCGGCAAACGGTGGCCCCTACAGTCGATTCGGCCGAAGTGCTACCCCAAGTTATGACGCGGACACCTATATCTTCGGCGATGATCAGCGTAGATACGGCCAGTTCGACGACAACAGCCTTAGTAGGTCGATGCGCGCACATGAACCGACTTTCATAGCTGACACCAACTTCTCACATTTTCGCAGGGAATATATCAACTACATGCGAGCTATTAACCATGTATTCTCAGATCGTCTGGAAGGAGCAATACCTCCTTATGTCGTTGTAAACGCAGCTTGTCGCAACTTTCAGAAAAAAGTGTTCGATTACCTTTGCATAGTGATGAAGCACCCCACAGCTGCGATAGCCCTTACAAACTTCAGCGCGACCCCTCCTTGGGGATGATGACGCAGAGATGGTGAGTAAATATCTACTTAGTCTGCAATACCCCGGCCCTACCCTACCTTCCCACCCTCGAGACTCCCACCTCCCGCCACCGTACCCATGAAAGCAACTACGACACGACACTTCCATCTCCTCCCACCACATGCACCTACCCCACTCTTCCCTCTGAATACATTCTACACTCCGCAGGGATATTCTACTCACTCCCCAACACTACCCACTCCCTCACATACGCACCCTCACATAGGAAATACTACCACTGCCACCCACACCCCTGCTATCTTGCACACGACTAGACGACGTTTGTCTACACAGATGGATCGAAAAAAGGCGGCTCCACCCCGCGGCTCTACCCCACTAGGGGCTGCGGCTACACACCCCTCATCCCACACGAACCTACGCATTCTCGTCAGCTCAACTCTTGAGACACACACACACCATTAATCGGGTTGAACTAGCTGCCATGGACCTTGGCCTCAAACTCGGTCACACCGCCCTTCTAACAGACAACGCTTGCTCCCTTCGCCTCATTCACAAATACATAGAGACGTCCTCTCTTCAATCCTATTAACCTTACACTCCCGCTCACGGGCCGGCATAACTACCCACCTTGTTAAAGTTATGACTCACAAAAATTCCAAAGGCGACGACATAGCCAGCCACCTTGCCAGCACAGTCGCGGACGGTCATAACACGGACGCAATCTATTTCAAAGGTACACATACACAAATCTGCCCATGGGCATGGCCCTACACTAGACAACCATTTGACCCAAACCCCCCCTAAGACCCTAACATGCACCATCCTCAAACGCGATGCAAGTAAATACATCCTTGCCCATACTATCACCCCTCTTCAGCACACCACCAAACACGGTTACCTTTTGGCTATATATGCTTAGTACACGTCTATATCATACACAAGGGTAGACTACTTGATTCGGTACAGAGATGTCGCCAAGCTACAACTCTCCACTTCCTTTGTCCGGATACCAAGCCTCATGTTGGTCGTCTATGTGACTCTATTTTTGTGTTTTTGTGACTGTGACTACGTGTGTGTTGCCTTCCATATTGAACGTGTATGCATGGTTCAACAGGTACCCTCCATTTAATCTCATTATTATGATGCTAAAAGAGGGAGAGACAAGACTCCATATATCATACATGCCATATACATTTGTCGGAAACAATATTAGACGATGGTAGTACATTATCATGTCTTAACACCCCCAACAAAAAATCATTGTAAGAATTCAAATGTGAACACGAACAATACTCCCCCACTCCACGGAACGTACAAGAACGACCCCATTAAATGCCACACTCTGAAGTTTTTTGTAAGTTTTTTTTACAGTAAGAGAAGCGGTAGCCATCCATTCTTGCGTAATTTTGATGTTGGGTGACAAAGCTACAATCATTCCTACCCCCCCCCCCCCCCCCCCCCCAAATACTCGCCTTGTCATGTGGAACAAAACCCTTACGTGCCCAATGTGTGGACAATTTATCAGCAACTGTCACGTGGCCGGGACCTGTCCCTCCACGTTTGGACTCCGACAAGACCGCCACAAGAGTGCCTTCCAAGTCTTAATTACTCTCCTTGAACAGTCAAACGGGGGCAGATGGACAGCCATATCCGCAGATTTTGGCAATAAACTTATCAAGTCATTCACTTCTCATACGACCCAAGAGCCTCTCCTTCCCCTCGACGACATTATTACCCAACATAGCCACATGCCCACCTGCAAAGTTAACGCAGACGAAGATCTCGACCCTACCTCCCTCGCCCGCTGCCCTATCATCCTGCATGATGACACCCTCCCCGCTCAGCTCCGACCCCTTGCTCACAAACCCGACCTTATTAGACTATATGAACCTCGCATGATAGGTCACTATAACTCCACACGCAGATACTCCTCCCGGCGCCCGCCGGCGACGCCGCGGCGGCGGCCCATGAGTGGGGTGCGCTCGCATGCCCGTCGGCACCTAGCTCTACCTCCACGCGGTGGGCGCTAGTAACCTTGTAGCCGTGCCAAGCTTAGCACGGTAGGGGCTAAACGAGGTATTGGCAGCTGCGATACGCGGGATCATTAGTTGTCAAGAAGCCATGTACGGAGGGCTTTGGAAAAACATAACATCCGTACACCAACTCTAAGATCCCCCGCTCGGGCCGTCCGATATGTTTTTCTGTGACTGAATACTCACAAATGTTTTCCCGACAAGGGGGCGGGGGCGGTGTCTACGAAATGTGTTTTTGGCGAAAGGGGGTACGGACGGATCACCGATGGGCCACGGGTGTTGGAGCAAACGGCGGGCAGCCGGGAATCAGCGCCAGGACAAGGCTCTCGCTAGCAGTCGACCAGCCCTATGAGACTCGAGTCTCCCAGATAGTGAGGCTAGGAGCTACGCATGACGGAGAAGGGTCGCAGGAGGAGGAGCGACACGGTATGGCGGCGGAGGTCAAGATGGTCGACCACCGCCAGAAAAAACGCGTTACGGAAGGTTGTCGGATGAACAATTTCCGTATCCATCATGTTTTGAGGAGTGGCGACTCGATCAGCGAGTTCGACCAACCTCTCCCCCATTCGGTACCCGGTTATCGACATTATGCCTAAGGCAAGGTGCCTAGGGTTATCGCAACGGCACTCTGCTTATAAAGGCGCCCCCCCCCTGATATCGTAAACCACTCGGGGGTGGGGGAGTACGGACGGATTTCGCACGATTAGATAGGTGTTGGAAACAAAAGGAAACGGACATGGGACAAGAGAAAATCTGGCGCGGAGACAAGAGCGCCAACTAAACACCGTTTGCAGCTATGGACTTCCTCTCTCCCCAGTCCCCGGAGGGGTAGAGAAGTCTAGGCTAGGAGGCGAGCTGCGACGGGAGAAGCAGCGACATCTCGGACGGGGGGGCGCGTGGATCGGAACAAGACCGTCGACGGTATGTGCGAGGGGGATTTTCGCCTGCCTTCCCCCCCCAAAATCTGGCACGACCGGAGTCGCACATGAGCAGAGGTCATGTAGACCCGTCGCGACGAGCGCCAGCTGATCAGCTAGGATGCTCAACTCCCTCGCAACATGCGGAGTAAAGCTGAGGTTTAGAAAACGAAGTCGACTTTCGACTTTTGTATGGAACCGTTATCGTTCGCGTAGCGATGTGCTGACGTCGGCGTGTTACGTAAACCCATGTTTAGAAAATGAAATCGAAGTTTCATGGACACAGCCAGTACGAGTACCGGTATCCGTACATGTACCGTACCAGTACCCGTACGAATATATGCAGGAGTATCCAGCGCATCACCACCCGCGCGCGCACCCGGCGCGCGAATTCAAACATGACGAGCATCAGCTCAGCGACGTTGCTGTTTTTCAAACTCGGCGGAACCCCCCGGAAGCAGTCAAACGTGCTGCCCAGCCGTCACGCACCCCCCTCGGCTTCGCAGCCGCAAACCGCTATCATGTGCGAGTGCGTGTGCACGATGCGCCTCAACGTTGCCTCCGTGATTGCGTTGGTCGCATTTGCGGCGCTGTGCGATGGCGCCGCTGCAACTCACAACTTCGACCCCACCCACAAACGCAAACTTCTACTTCTCGTTGTCGTAGCTACCCTGGCTATGACACTGGCAGCGGCAGCCGTTGCGTCGCGCAAGGCGAGGCAGCACGCTGAGAACATTGCAGAGCCGCGTGGCCGGAAGCGTAAGGCCGAGACCGCACAACGCCAATACTGTTGGAAGGAGGACGGTTTTGCTGGCCTCAACGCCATCAGAAATAAGCCCCCTAGCGCATAACTAGGCAAGGTCATGTGTTCTGGCCAGAGTCCGTGCCAGCCACGGCCTGGCTAGGTGTGGACGGGATGGCGGCGCGGGGGGGCCGGACGGAAAGAGGGCGGCCGCCCGCTGCTTGGCTGACATCGAGCTGAGCAGTGCCAGAAGCTCTTGCGGCAGAGGATTCTCCGGCACGTTCGCCCGCTCCATTCTAGCAAGCGAGGCATGTGGACCCCTTCCACAGGTGGAGGCGTGGCTTGCGGATGTAGTCGCCTACTGGTGTTCGGGCGGTGCGGGTGGCCATGCTACCGGTCGCGCGCGCACACATGTCGTAATGTACAGCCACGACTTCGTTTTCGACTTTGTTTCGGACTTCGAAACGAAAACAAAGTCGCCCGACTTTGTTTTCATTTTGGGCTTGAAACAAAGTCCGAAACAAAGTCCGTGGTACGTTTTGGGGTTGACTTTGTTTTCTAAACCCCGTACGAGGGCGAATCAACTTTTACAATGTACGGGTTATCGGAAATAGAAAGTCGACTTCGTTTTCTAAACCTCAGCTTAAGGGTTTGAATCGAAATTGAGAGCATAATAAAGATCGAGAATCGTGATCAATTCAAATTTAAAGATCGAGAATCGTGACTAATTCAAACTTAAAGATCGAGAATCGTGATTAATTCAAACTTAGATATCGAGAATTTTGATTAATCAAGTTTGTAAATATCGAGAATCGATATTTTGTATCAAGAATCGCATCACTAGTGCAGCCAATATCTTACATATCGATGCAACTGATGATTCGGGCCCTAATTATCCATGCATTTGATAAATCGTGGCACTTAAGATCAATGCATATAATAAATCGGGCGCTGAAGATCAATGCATTTGATGATTTAGGCGCTCAAGATCGATGTACAATAAATCGAAAATATGTACTATATTTATAAGGAAACTCATTAAAAAGTGCATTAATTTGATAAATCAACCATAGTACATTGCATTGCAATAATGCCCAGCTCACAACAAAGATAGTGTTGTCGTGAATGGGGAGGGCACACGGCAATTGCTCTTCAAGGCTGAGACCCGTGTGCGCGTTGGACATGTAGAATTGTTTAAGAATAGGTGAATTACATTTTATCCCCATACATACAAACAAAAACATGTGTTGCAAACGCCTCACCGAGCACATCTCATTCATCGTGGGTTTTACCCTGCCCACTATAGGTTTTCGTGTTTGGGATCAATGGGGCTATAGGAAGTATATAATCGCTCAAAGTCACTAAAGAGAAGGTCTAACAACGAAAAGTGTATTGACATGCGAGATGGTTGCGATTGCCATCTCTCGTTGTGGTGCAATGTTGTTGCTAGTCCGGACCATGGCTGCGGGTAGCTAGGCCACAGTGTGCCAAATAGTGTCCCAGAGTAAAGCGTTGCCATATAGGTATCCCAATTTCGTTCGTTGCCAAACAAGTATCCCATGAGATGAGCGCTCTCATAGGACCATTTGAGGGTCTAGGAACTTGCAGTTCACGCACGCAAGACACACACTCTCTCTCTCTCTCTCTCTCACACACACACACACACTCTCTCTCTCTCTCTCTCTCTCTCTCTCTCTCTCACACACACAAACACACACACACACACACACACACACACACACACACACACACACACACACACACACACACACACGCGCGCGCGCGCGCACGCAAGATGCAAGTACAATGCAGTGAGTGTAGTGGAGACACTGTAAGCATTTGATACGGAGCGAAAGAAAAGATGTGACAACAAATTACATACCGGGGTTCACGGCGCGGGGGCGTGGGAAGAGGTGGGATGACAGCGTACCCCCAACTCCAGATAGCTTAACCTTCTTTAAAGAAATACGAAGTTACGAAGGCTTGCTAGTAATAGTCCGGACATACGTGTAGTCGCTTGGCAGATTGACGTTTCATCTCCATATCGTCGCATTTCTAGATCCAAACGAAACGTAATAAATTCTCATATATTTCGCCGTATTTCTTGATAAGCTACGAAGAATAGAAATACCCATAAACGCTTAATCTACTATGATGGCCGTTGAAATGAAATTGAAATTGTTTACAACATGTACCGTATGCGCCGGTTTTTCACCAAAAAGCCGGATGCGTCGGCTGCTGTCTCTGGGCCCTCCCAACTATGTCAAACAGGGAACTTGCAAGTCAGGGCTAGACCGTGAACCACCTATGTCCAACCTCTCCAAGTGTGGTCGGGGGTTTTACTCCCCCCCGGGGAGGGTCTGAAGCGGTTTAAAAGCGGTGTGCAAGAATGGCTTGGGGAGGTGCGTTATGCGGAGGCTCGGCGAGTGGTCGTGCGTGATTTGGTGCGGTAGACAAGGAGGAGATAATGCAGCCATTGGACGGTGTGTGCATGGAGTGAAGAAAGGATGCGAGATGTGTCGAGTCGTGCTTTGGTGACTAGTTTGTCGGGAGGGTCGGTGCGGAGGGTGAGGAGAGAGGTGAGACTTGCTATGGTGGACGAGTGCGGAGTGCCCGTGCGGCTCATGACTATGGGTAAGATGTCGACTTCGGTACCTGGCCAGTGGTTTCGGATGGCATTTGCGAGGGGTGTGTATTTGTCCCTAATCAAGCTAGCTGTGTGTGAGAGGTTGTGGTCGGTGCAGTATTTCCATTCCCCTATCTGTATTTTCCTGATAGATGAGTATCGGCGGCGGCCGTTGTTGTGACCGACGAAGCGAGGTTCGAGGAGGCGTATGAAATCGGGTTTGTACGCCGGGGGACGGAGTGCAGGAGGGAGGATTTCGGGGGGGAGGATAGCGGGGCACGAGGTTAGGGAGTCGGGCGAGAGACCTTCGTCTGCGTCAACAAGGCGGGTGGGCATGTGGGTGGGGTGCGGGGGGTGACAGTCAAGAGGGGTGTAGGTGGGGGTGGGGCGGGTGAAAGACTTGATGGGTTTGTTACCGAAGTCTGCAGTGATAGTCTCCCAGCGTCCTCCGTTGTGGCGTTCCAGGAGGGATAGTAGGAGTTGTAGCGCGCTGTTGTGACGGTCCTGTCTTAGGCCCGACATGGATGGGCAGTTACCGGCCATGTGGCCGTTGCTGGTGAATTGGCCACACATGGGACAGCGCATGGTGGGGTTGTGAGTGAGGAGGCGGGTGTTGTGGACGCCCCATATGAATTCTTGTTTGTGGGTGAATTGGGTGTTGGTGAGTGTTGTGTGTTTTTTGTGGAAGGTGAAGTCGGCGCCGTCTGCCGCGGCGCGGGCGAGGAGGGCGCCGTGTTTGGATGTCTGTGAGAGGGGTGTAAGTGTGTGTTTGCAGCTGTGGGTGTGTGCGTCGGCTTTGAGGTTTGTGTATATGTATGGTATGGGTGCCCCTTGAGTCTGTGGTATGAGGGTGTAAGGCCAGGTCCAGTGACCGATGGACACGTCCGAGCCTGTGTTGTATGTGGTGTTTGGTGTTTGACCATCCGCTATCTGGTTAGCGAGTGCGTCAGCGAGGTCGTTGCCGAGTGAGTGGTTATGTGCTTTAATTTTCCCGAGATGTGTGCGGATGCCTGCGTTGCAGCGGGTTATGATGGTGCGTGTGATAGAGAGGAGTGTGTCGCGGTGGATGTTGTGCCTATAAGCGGAGGGGCAGTTAAGGTATCCTTGTATGAGACGGAGGGAGCACGCACTGTCAGTTAGGAGGTGGGTATGGCCTAGTTGGAGGCCTACGTCAATGCCAGCTAGTTCGGCTCGATTGATAGTATGGGAGGGAGGGGTAGAGGTCACCAGGATTTTGACGTTGGTGTCCGAGGCTGGGTGTGTGGCTGCGGCCCCTAGAGGGGAGCTGCTTCCTTTTTTCGAGCCGTCTGTGTATACGAAGTCCTGCCAGTTCCAAGCAAGAGTGCCTCTGGTGGGGGAGTATGTTAGTTGTGTGCGTTCTTGGAGGGGGTAGGTAAGGGGGTGAGTGGGGTTGGGGGGGAAGTAGTATATGCCTGCGGAGTGAGGTGAGTAGGAGTCTGTGCGGTATGGAGGTGGGATGGTGATGGTGGGGTTCGGGAGGTGTGTGTCGTATATGGACTCGAGGGTGTTGTGGAGTGCGGTCATGGCAGTGTGTGAGGGTAGGGTGGGGAGTGCGAGGGAGTTAGCTACTAGGTAGATGTCGACCATCCAGCGTGTTCCGAATGGGGTAGGGGTGGGGTGTCCTGTGTGTTGGTCTGGGGGTAAGAAGGTGTTCGCGTCATTGGGAAGGGTGTATAGGTGATGTGTGTAGGGGGAGTTGATATACTTGGAGTGGCGGTATGGGGTGTGTTCCCAACGGGGGAGTATGAGGATGGTAGCGCAGGGGGTGTGTGAGGCTGTGCGGTGTGCGCTGGTGATTGCATGTTCCATGGCTCGGCGCATGCATTCGTGGTCGTATTCGGGGTTGGCGATGTTGATGCCTTGCCATGTGTGTGGGGCATTGCTGCCGCTGGATGAGAAGACTATGTCTTCGGGGTAGAGTGAGTGGTAGGTGTGCGAGTGGAGTGATTTATTGAGGGGGTCTGAGTAGAGTTCTGTCTGGATGTGGAATGTGTGACGGAGAGCCGAGAGGAGGTCTTCTCTGGTGGCCCATCTGTTGCGGGTGGTGGTGGCGGGTGTAGGAGAGTGGATTTCAGAGCGGGAGCCTAGGCGAGTGAGGAGGTTGTAGACCTCCTCTTCGAATGTATGGTCGGAGAGGTCGGGGCGAAAGAGTTGGTATAGGTGGCGGACGCGGGGGCCGTTAAGGGTGGTTACCGCGCGGCCGTCGGGGGTGCATAGTATGGTTGTGTCGTGGAGTGATGGGTGTGTGTGGATGGCGAATTTACCGGTTGGGAGCATATCGAGGTCAGGGTTGATGGGGGTGTGGTTGAATGTGATAAGGTGGTGTGTCCAAGGTGGCGGTCCGGGTTCTGGCAGGATGGGTGTGGTGGAGGGGACAAAGCCGGAGTTAAATGCGGTGAGGGCGGTGGGGCCGGAGGGGGTCTCACTGATGGTGTCGTGTAGTTGAAGGCAAGGCGCCCACTGGACCTCGTGGAGGCGGGTGAGGTCGTGTTGTTTGCCGCGAGCGCACCAGTCGCATTGCCATGAGGCGGGGCCTAAGGCGGGGCGGCATTGGGAGTGGACGGCAAAGTGCGGGCATGTGCTGCAGGTGGAGGTGGGTTCTAAGTGCAGAGGGTTGTGGCATATGGAGCAATCGGCGGGGGTGGGGGTGGGTAGGTTTACCGAGGTGGGGGTGGAAGAGATGAGTCGGAAGCCGTCGTCCAGTTGGAGTTGTATATCCCATTCCGTTAGGTGTTCCGGGGCCCATTCGACCATGTATTGGGTTTGTCCGTATTCTGTGTCTTTGTGTTTGGAGATGATTCGCGTTACGTCGCAGGGGGGGAAATGGTGGTCTGAGGGGGAGAGGTATTCTGTGTCTATGTGCGTGATGGGTGCAGTGGGGGAGTAGGTGTTGGTGCGGGAGGAGTGGGTGAAGGGGGAGAGAGTGTGAGGAGGGCGGGGGAGGTGTGACGTGAGGAGGGGAACCCATGAGGGGTGGAGAGAGGTGGGGGGGGATGCTTGTTTGGGGTTGAGGTTTGTGACGGGGAAGCGGTTGTGGACAGTGTCGGTGGGTTCGGTGAGGACTGCGGCGAGTAGGCGTATTGGGATAGTGAGGGAGGTGTTGGACCCCGTGAGTTTGGTGATGGACTGGCAGGATTTGAGGATGAAGGAGGAGGGGGTGGCGCGGAGGAGGACTTGTGACCATTCGGTTATGTGATTTTGCCAGAGGGGGTTAAGACGGGGAAGGAGGGAAGTGTGTGTCTTGCGGGGTGAGAATTCGTGGTATGCTTGTTTGTATGTGTGTGGGTCTGTGATATGTGTGGCTCTGTCTCTGAGGGATGTGAGGAGTGCGGCGTCCTGGTTGGTGAAATGGGTGCGGAGTGTGGAGGCAATGGGGTTGGTGAGGGAGAGGGGGGGGATGTTGTGAAACATGGTACCGGCGTCGCGTTGGGCGCGCACTAGGCTTCTGAGCGTGGGGGGGGATAGACTGCCTGACATTATCGATTCAGTGGGCCAGTGGGAGTATGTTGTGGAGATGTTGTGTATGTGGGCTCTGGCCATGTGGCCCCTATAGCCGGGGGAGTTCAGTATTTTGTGGAGGTGGCAGACAGTGAGTTGTGCGGTATGGGCTCTGAGGGAGGGGAGGCCGTAGCCGAGGTCGGAGGTAGGCCGGTGTAGGGCTGTGCGGGGGAGGTTACGTACCGAGGAGACGGCGGAGCGGAGGGCGCGGCATATTTGACCTTCGAGGGTGTCCAATTGGGAGTCGCTGAAGAGGCCGAGTTGGAGGGTAAAGTGTTTTCCGAGTAGGAGGCCACGGATGACGCGAATTCTGCGGGACTGGGTTAGTAGGGAGGAGGAGAGGGCGTTGATGAGGGATGTGGTAGTGCGTTTGAGTTCGTGCCAGTGTTTGGTGAAGGTGAGGGAGGTGTTGAGTTCGACCCCAAGGACGCGGTATGTGTCCGAGGGGCCTATGGAGGGGATGGGTGCCGGGGTGGAGTTGATGGTGATGAACTGTGTTTGGAGGCGGGATGTGAGGAGTGTGATGTTGGCAAGGGAGAGGGCGTTGCCTGTGCGCCAAAGGGCTCCGGTAATGCAGCACTTTCGGATGTTGACGGTCATACCTGTGTAGGCGCTGAAGAGGGAGAGTTTCCTTAGTTGGATGGCCATGTTTGGGGTCGAGCCCGTGGCTAGGCTGAGGTCGTCCGCGAATCCGTGTCCGGGGTATGTGGCTGTGGGTTCTGTTGGGTCGACGTTAGTGGCGGGGGGCCCTGGGCGATAGCCCCGGCTACCCACAGTGAGCCAACGTAGAAAGGGTTCAAGGAATAGGGTAAATAGGAACGGGGAGAGGGTGTCGCCCTGTAGGGTGCCTCGTTTTATGTCTATGGAGGGGGTGGGACCGTATGGGGTAATGTAGTCTGTAGATGAGACTCCGTAGAGGTGTTCGCATGTATCTACAAAAGTGGAGGGCATACCGAGTTGTCTCATGTGTTTGAACATGATGCGGTGGTCTGCTGCGTTGAAGGCGCCCTTGAAGTCCGCGTACATGACGTAGATATCTTTTTTGTGGAGTTTCGCGTCCTCCATGGCCATGATTATGGAGGAGAGGGCGTCGTGGATGCTGCGGTGTTGTCGAAAGCCGTCTTGTTGGTCGCTGAGGATGCCGTGGGTTTCGGCGTATTTCGAGCCTGCGTCTTTGATTAGTGCGGTCCATAGCTTAAGAAGGTTATTCATGAGGGCGATGGGGCGGTAGTTGTCAAGGAGGGTGGGGTCACCTTTTTTATGTAGGAGGCATGTTGTGCTATGGCACCATTCAGGGGGTGTGTAGGAGTTATGGGCGAAGAGGGATAGGAGAGAGTAGAGGGCGGAGCGGGTCTCCGGGGGTAGGAACTTGATTATTTCATTGGGGATACCGTCGGGGCCGGGGGCCTTGCCTGTGCCTAGCGAGTTGAGGGTTTTATCAAATGTATCACGGGTAATCATGTCGGCGAGAGTGAGTGTGGGGTCCCCTCGGGGTTCGATGGTGTAGTTGTCGGGGTTGTCATGGTGTTCCCAGGGGGGTACGGGTAGGTCGGGCGGGGTGGCTCGCGTGAGTTCGGTGGTGAAGTGGGAGTGGACCGCCTTAATGACGGCTGAGGGGGAGGATGCTGTGGTTTTATCGGGCTTGGTAATGCGGTGGAGAGTTGAAGTTGCGGTGGTCGCGGGGAGGAGGCCACTTTTAATTTTTAAGCGGCGGTGGGAGGATTTTGGGGAGGCGTCGTAGGCAGTATTGGTGCGGGTTTTAATCTTTGGAGTATATCAGTGGTGGTCGTTCGGAGTAGAAGGCGTATGCGTGCTTGGCATTGTTGATGGATATCGGTAGGGGAAAGATAGTCAGAGGTTTGCAAGAGGGTTTGGGCTAGGGGTAGGGGGCCACCGTTGGTGCTACATCTGCGGAGTTTGCGAATGAGTCTGCGTGTTTTTTTAGATAGCCAGGTGGGGTTAATGGACGAGGTAGTGGGGCGGGGTTTCTTCGGGGGTAGGAGGGGCCATATGGTGGCTGCGTGGTCCATATGTTGGGAGAGTAGTGCGGTAAATTTCGAGGCTAGGGTGTCGAGGGTATCGGGAGAGGCCTTGGAAGGGGTTGTATTGAGAATTTCTGCGTGGAGGGAGGCCGTGCGGTTGATAAGGGAGGGTGTGCTACGTTGGTATGATGTAATGTGGTGCGGTTGTAGTGGGAGTTTGAAGGTGAGTTTGCGGGTGGTGTGGTGAGTGTGAGGTGGGTTGTGGGCCGAGGGTGGACGAGCGACTAGGGAGGAGGGGGCAGGAATAACTAGGTGTATCGCCGAGTGGTCGGAAAAGTGTGAGGGAGAGGTAAAAGTTGAGCATGCAGGCGGGTTGAGGCTGAGGGGGGAGGGAGGAGGGGTGAGCCAGTGGTCGAGGCAGCCTCCGCTACGGGGGAAGGTGGGGAGGGGGGGGTGGAGTGGTCGGAGGTGGTATTCGAGTAGGGAGGTGAGGGCGGGGTTGCCTGTACCTTGTGTGGTGGTCGTTTGGAAGTCGCCGCCCCAAAGGACACGGTGAGTTGGGTGGTCGTCCGTCAGGCGGAGGCCCCATGCCGCGACCTCCGCGAATAGGTGGGTTAGTTGGTTGCTGTGGAGCTGCGGCATGTAGGCTCCGAGGAGGAGGTAAGGGTCGCCTGAGTGAGGGACGAGTTTTAATCCCGCGATATGTGGGATGAGGTGGGAGGGTGGGGTAAGGACAGTGGCAGAGTGGAACGACTCTCTGCGGACCGCGAAGAGAACGCCTGCGTTGGGTAGGGGCACAGATGAGTAGCATGGTCGAGAGCTTTTGAGGAGGTATTGGGGGAGGGCAATACGCCATCGGGATTTGTGGGTGGCGTGGTTGGTTTCCGTGAGGATGAGGACGTCAGGGTGGTGGGTGGTGGCTAGGTATTCTACGTCCATGATGGAAGTGTGTAGGCCTCTGGTGTTGAGGTTGATGAGGTGTAGTGGTTGTGGTAGATGGTGTGGGAGGATGGGTGAGGGGTGAGGGACGGGGGGGTTGGGAGGGTTTTCGGGGGGGCATGTTACGTGGCGGTTTGGGAGGATGGGGGAGGGGAGAGAGGTGTTTGGGAGAGTGACGTGGGGACGGTTGCGGGAGACGTGGTGCCACAGAAGAGAGTGAAGGGAATAGACTATGTGTTTGGGGTCAAAATGAGGGGGGTCGTAAGCATGGTCAGCGGGTGCCGTGAGTATAAAGTATGTGTGAAGGAGGACGTGGGTTCCACATGACCACGCCCGAGGTGTGTCGTTCTGTCGAGGGGGGTTGAGAAGGCGAGGAGTGAGGAGTTGGGGGGGGGGTAGTCGAGTTCCATGAGGCGATAAGTGAGAGGGAGCGGGCAAGAAGGGACGGGGGGGGAGGGTGGTGGAGGGAGTCCACCCAAGTGGCGGAGTCGTGTGTCACATGGAGGAGGCCGAAGTGGGAGTGCTGCCAGGTGAGGACGAGGAGGGAGTTGTGGGGTGTGCCCGGGCGCGGGGGTACGCCTCTGTTTGAGAGGTTGGACCACTGGCTGGGGTATATGTGATGGTTATGGAAGGTGTCAACCTCGGTGTTTGTGATAACAGTGTAGGTGTTGGAGGAGGTGGAGTGGAGTTTAGCAAGGGAGGTGGCAATGCAGTAGAGGTTAGAGAGGTCCTGGTAGTGTCCCCATTGGAAGGAGAGCACGGCCGAGGAGTCGAGGTGGCCGATGGGGGTGGGGAGGCCGTGTTCAAGGTTAAGGTCAAACATGTAGTTATGTAGTTTGATAGTGCAGGTATCGGGTGCGAAGTGTGACGGAAGTGAGGCCCTGAGTGGGTTGGTTACACCGTGTGTACGGATATCTTGGGTGGGGCGTGGGAGGAGGGCAGGGGGTCGAACCTCCGGGCCTGTTGGCCCGTCTGTAGTGGAGTTAGGGATGGGGGCTGGCCCTAGCGGCCGAGTGGACATCAGATGGAGGGATGGGAGGTCCAGGTGAGGGGAGGTGTTCCTCATTGGCTTCCGCGGTGTTGAGGTCTTCTTCAGGGAGGTCTTCGAGCTCGAAGTCTGAGGTCGCAGGGGATGAGGCAGGTAGGGGAAGGTGTGAGGGGTGTGTGTTGGGCGGGGGGTCGTGGTTCCGGTG
>JAPMLY010001927.1:0-75374 GCA_026401115.1 Tetraselmis chui | reverse complement strand
CCCAAACCCAACTCACCCCCTCACATACCCCCTCCCAGACCGCGTACATCTAACGTACCCCCCCACCAGAGGCACCCTTGCTTGGAACTGGCAGGACTTTGTATACACAGACGGCTCGAAAAAAGGCGGCTCGACCCCCCTCGGAGCAGCAGCTACCCACCCCGCCTCGGACACCAAAGTCAAAATCCTGGTGACCTCTACCCCTCCCTCCCATACAATAAATCGGGCTGAATTAGCTGGCATAGATGTAGGCCTCCAATTTGGCCGCACCCACCTCCTCACAGACAGTGCGTGCTCCCTCCGCCTCATTCAAGGCTACTTAAACTGCCCTTCCACTTACCGCCACAACATTCATCGCGACACCCTCTCATCTATCACACACACCCTTAAAACCCGCTGCGAAGCAGGCATCCGTACACACCTCGGCAAAATCAAAGCCCACAACCATTCCCTAGGCAACGACCTCGCAGACACACTCGCAAACCAAGTCGCGGATGGTCACCCACCCGACACTTTATACACCACAGGTTCTGAAGTCACAATAGGCCACTGGACATGGCCATACACCCTCCTTCCACAAACCCTAGGGGACCCCATACCCTACAGATACACCAACCTCAAATCCGACGCACACACCTACAGCACAAAACACACACACACTCCTCTCTCGCAAACAACCAAACACGGAGCCCTCCTCGCCCGCGCCGCGAAGGACGGCGCCGATTTTTTCTTACCACAAAAAACACTCAACCCTCACAAACATCCAGTTCACACACAAACAAGAATTCATGTGGGGCGTCCACAACACCCGTCTACTTACTCACAACCCCACCCTGCGCTGCCCCCTATGTGGTCAATTCACCAGCAACGGCCACATGGCCGGTAACTGCCCCTCCATGTCTGGTCTAAGACAGGACCGACACAACAGCGCTCTGCAACTCCTACTCTCCCTACTGGAACGCCACAACGGAGGACGCTGGGAAACCATCACCGCAGACTTCGGTAACAAACCCATAAAATCGTTTGCTTCCCCCACCCCTGCCCTCACTCCACTTGACTGCCACCCACCTCACCCCACCCACATGCCCACCCGACTTGTTGCTGCTGACGAAGGTCTCTCGCCTGACTCCCTCACCTCATGCCCCGCCGTCCTCCCCCCTGAGATTCTCCCCCCCCTGCTTCGTCCCCCTGCACACAAACCTGACTTCATCCGCATCCTCGAACCCCGATTCGTTGGCCACTCCAACGGTCGCCGACGTTATGCGTCCATAAAAAAGATTCAGATAGGGGAATGGAAGTACTGCACAGACAACAACCTCTCCCACACAGCCGACCTCATACGTGACAAATACACACCCCTTGCGAACGCCATCAGAAACCACTGGCCAGGCACAGTGGTCGACATCCTCCCCATAGTCATGAGCCGCACAGGTACACCGCACTCCTCCACCATCACGAGTCTCACCTCCCTTCTCACCGCCCGCACCGACCCTCCAGATAAACTCGTCTCCAAAGCACATCTCGACACATCTCGCATTCTTGCACAACTCCATACGCATACTGTCCAATGGCTGCATCACCTCCTACGCATATACCGCATCAAGTCCCGCACGACCTCCCGCCGCGCATCCGCACATTGCCCCCTTGCACGACCCTGAATGCACACAACCTTCGCCTCTAATTGCACCCTCCCCGGGGGGGAGTAAAACCCCCGAACACCCTTGGAGAGGTTGGATTAGGTGGTTAACGGTCTAGCCCTGACTTGTAAGTTCCCTGTATGGCATAGTTAGGAGGGCCCAGAGACAGCAGCCGACGCATCCGGCCTTTGGTGAAAAACCGGCGCATACGGTACATGTTGTAAACAATTTCAATTTCAATTTCAATTTCAATATCGAGTTCGTGCGACGAATTGTTGTCATCTCACAAATTTGGGCGATGAAAAGTTTTATACGGTATTTGCCATTTTATCGCTATATGTTGTCGTGTACATGTTTCCTTTTTGTGGAGTGGAGCTTTTACCGTTTCATCAGTACCATGAACCGAGCTTTTGGCTACGAATCAACTTCGAGAGTACCCGTATTTGTATCGTTAGCGTGACATGCAGCAGTGATCATTTGGACATCCTTGGAGCTGACTACGGCCGCCAAGTGGACATTATTATGACCTAGACGACGCAGTACCGTGACTTGGACGGGAGATATTGGATCGGACTTTGGCAAAACGTGACGCGGACACTTGTTGGACGTGTGACACACAGAATAGAACAGGACCCCATAGCACATACTAGAACGAGAATTTGAGATCAAACGGACACACCTGGACATAAGCTAGACCTAGCTAATTATGGGCTTTCTCGGAGTATTTCCAGTTCAGCTTGGAGTATTTCGAATGTGACTTCAGCGAGGAGATATGCTAGATTCAGATGTGACCGAAGATGAATGGCGACCTGACAGTAGTGATGCGATTTCTAACGAGTTCCTGTTCGTTACGAGATTGCGGATTGGAACTGTGGAGCACCATGATGACCTGCCAAGTCACCGAGACAAGACGAGATGAGGGAGCAGTAGACTCGACATGACTCTCTGCACGACAAGAGGACATGGCGGAAGACAAGCATAGTGTGAAGAGGTTCGCATAGCTTGACCTGATGGGAGATGCGCCAACCTGTGTTGTTTTTATTGGTGACGACACTTTCAGTCGCTACGGTTCGCACAAACGGGGCTAGTTTTCGGGACGTTCTGCGACGCGTTTGAATTTCATCCGATGAGGCGCAGCGAGAGGACCGCTTCTTTTCCTGATTCCTGTGGAGTTTGCTCGTATTTTTTTTACTTTCCGTTAATTTCAAATTATGGGCTGGTGTTGTACGAGTATCGACCGAGTATTTCCCTGTTCCCGCGAATGAAGACCATTTTGTGGCCGCTGATTCCTGAGGAAAAACTGTTTACAAGAAGAACCAGATGAGCACGGACAGGGAAAGTGGGAGGGGAAACAAGAGGGCAAGAGTGACACGAGGATCACGGAATTCAAAGCACAGCAAAAGGAAAGCACCACATTGTGCACAAACCTAGCAGATTAAACTAAGGAAACTCTTAGGCCACGCCGAGAATGCAACACGTGGAGGCGACAAGCGGCGCCTCACGCGCAGCTCGAGGAAGCACGGGGACGCTTGCGGCCCATGGCGCGGGTGAAGAGCGCCGTGCGGGGAGAAAGCATCCCTGCCGAGGAAGAAGCGGCCTCCACGCCGTCCGCAGCGGCGGACAAACCGCGCAAGACGTTGTCCGCGTCAGCAACATGGGCGGCGAGAGAGACCTTTCGACGCTAGGAGGCCAACAACTTGCCCACATGCATCCCTTTAGATGCAGCTGCCTGCTTGGCTAGCTCCGTCAAGAAAGCCGTGGCGTGGCCGCCGAGAGTACCAAATTCCGTGACTGCAAAGGGAATGAAACGGATGTCGGGGCGACTCCTCACCCCCTCCGAGTACTTCTCGAACTTGGTCTTCTCAGCATGACGGAGAGCGACTTCGGGTGACGGGGGGCTAGACACGCCGAACAAACCGGAAACCACGGCATCAAGGGCAAGTTTTGAGCCTCGGATGCCGTGATAGTCCAAGACACCCACATCCGCGGGGAGACCGTCGTTGCCGTTGGGGAGTTGAACTAACATCGTGGGATCTGTGAGAACCTCGACGCCAACCCCGAGTGCGCCACGAACCTCGGAGATGATTTCCGCAAGGGCCGTCACTAACCAAGACTGAGCGGTGTGGACCGAAGCATCTCCGCCGCAACGAGCCAAATGGTCCGCAAAAGCAGTGGCCCACGCGTCGTCCGACATGTCAACACCCGCCGACGAGAACGCACCCCGCATAGCTTGAACCGAGAATTGGCAAGAAGCACAAGCAGTGGGGGAGCGTAGATAAGAGAGGATGCGGGATGAGGGTAGGCCGAAGATGCGACATACATACCGCGACGCGTAAAACTACGTCGTAGTACTCACGGAACTTGTCACGGAGCTCGCCCAAGCGACCCGAAGTAGGGGGGTCCGAAGCCAAAAACGCAAGGGCGCCGTGGCCGAGACAAGATACAAAACGCCCAGACTCCGGCCGAGCGCGGTTGAAAATCGTGGGAGCGAGCTTCGCGAAACGAAGCAAGTTGACGCGCTCACTGATGTCGGCGTGTAGCTTTGGAAAGATGTCCGTGGCAAACGCAGAAAGGGGGACGAGCGAGGGGAGGCCATCAAAGGACCGAGCAATCTGCTCGTTGTTTGATCGGGCTTTGGCTACGCAGCAGGCTCGAGCCACCGTTGGACGTTGCGGGGGGAGTATCGCTAAGGCTGTGGCTATCAAGGGTTCAGACTCGGCGAGAGCGTGAGAACCGCACGCAACATCTAAGATCTGATTCATGTGGAGCGGCCACACCAGTATTATATTTCGTCTACAGAATCTGTGGTGATTTTCTTCTGAATCCCAACTAGCGATGGCGATACCGTATCATGTCGTAATAAAGGTGGACAAGATACCGCATGGCTCTTTGATAGCGAGTACAATGAATGGATTTGGGACGAGATTGCGAGAGGACTACATGCGAGAAGAATTTTTGCTGGAATTTTTCTTTTGCGACGAACGCGTTTCGGGACTATACCGTACCGCGACTAGCGATTGGATACCAGCTGGATACTTTTCGAGGAAGCCTTTTTGCACGATTGACCACCGGCGAGCAGCCAGCAAATGAGGCGAGCGACAGGATTTTGTTTTTAGCTTGAGGACGCCGACTACAAGCCGACAACACCTGTGCTTAGCGACTTGTGTTTTGAAAACGCTATGCTATTCATACAACGTCTTCTTTTGCACTATACGAGAGCAACTGAGGATTAAGGATTTATCGAGGTGAAGATACAAGCGCAATACAGGTGGAGTGGCCTTTATAGGAGCATCAAATGCGGGATTATGGCTACGCGACGCTGATACTTTCGAAGATTTTAACGAGGGAGTTAGCGATGCGGCAATATTTTTCTGTTCACCTACCGCAAGCTTGAAGTGGAATATCGGATCCATACCGATGGCCCGTATCTTTGCGTGGAGCGTGCTACTGGGAAGTTTATTTCCCGGATATTTTTATTCGTACAGCCAAACTTCAATCGAGTCCCACCGTACGAGTAAAGGAGCGCAAGTATCTACGCTTAAGGACTGCTACGCTACAGTAATGTTGGGCACTTTTTTTGGAGCACGAGATATTTCTTATGGCTACATGTAAGCAAGTCTCAGAGGAATGGCGACCAAGACCGCTATAGCGAGCTGCGATATGTTGGTTGTTTCAACGATGCTAGACGACCTAAAAACCTATGGACTACCGCTACGTTGCCAAGACTGCCTGCTTTTCTGAGACGGTGCTTGTTAAACGTGGTATGCACGGTTCGATAAGGAAGATATTGTAACTGGCGGTGTGCTGACAACCATCCGTGGGTGACGGATGGTGTCGAGACAAGAGATGTAATGAGCTCTAGAGTTGTTAGCTATGTATAGCCTAGCTAGTGATATCGTGCGTCAAGCACTCTAGTTGATGTCATGTACATAAGGACTTCTAGCAGACCATATATTAGGTCTCTGCAACTAATCTACATAAGGAATTACTTACAACACTCCCCCTCAAGATATCCAAGGGATGTCTTGTAGTCAGATGAAAGTGATTACAATCCCCTTCTACGGCGCCCGGCGGCGGCGGCCCCGGAGGGGGGTGCGCTCGCATGCCCGTCGGCATCCCCTCACCTCCCCGTGGTGGGCGCTGAAAACCCCGTAGCCGTGCCAGGCCTGGCACGGTAGGGGGCTAAGAGGGCCGACAGCTCGATCCGCGGGACCAACAGCTGTCGGGAAAGCTCTGTACATAGGGCTTTTGAAAAATAATTTCTGTGCGATACCGGCACCAAGATCTCCCGCTCGGGCCGTCCGATATCTTTTTCGCATACATATGCTACTGAGAACAGTCCTACCTCGAGGGGGTGGGACATGTACTATAGGAGCGTTTGATGGCGAGGAGGGTAGGGCCGGATCAGCGGTGGGAGGCGGGTGTTGGAGCTGGTGGCGGCCACCCGGGAAGCAACGCCATGAAAGGGGGCTCGCTAGCCGCCGACCATCCATGTGCCAGTCGACACTTCCCAGGGGGCGAGGCAAGACATGGCACAGGCTTGTGGCTCGTCACAGGCGGAGGAGCGGCTATTTGAGGCGACAGCGATCCTGAGGATCAGCCGCCGCCGGAAAGCCATGTGCGGGGGGATTTTTGGAAAATAAACTAATGTCCGTACCCGGCGTCGAGCTAGTTGGGGAGCAACACCAGGGTAGGGCGCTCACTAGCGAGCCGCTACGCCGACACGATACATCTCCCGGGGGGAGGAGTACGCTTGGGCGGCAAGGAGGCCAGTCGCGACGGAAGGAGCGACAAGATCTGGCGACGACGACCCTCCGGGTCGGCGCCGCCGGAAAACCCCGTACGGAGGGTTTTTGACTAATTTTTGTGCACCCGCGGCCCGACGGATCCGGCTATGGTGACATGACCCCCCCCTCCTCGATACCCACTACCGGATAGACGAGACCCTTGCGGGGGGGGCCGGGTGAGCGCGGAGGCCCCTGTTTCAACAAAGTCTGCTAGGTGGACGCGCAATCAGAGGGGGGAGGGTACGAACGCAAGCCGGACTACCCGACAGGTACCCGGGTACCAGACAGAGAAAAAACCGGGGAAATGAGCGGGGAAAATTTAGGTGCGGAGGCAGGAGCGCCCATTTTTCTATGTCTGTGTGTCTCGGTCCACCCCCCACCTTCCCTCGAGGTGACGGGGGACCTCGACAAGGAGGACCGTCGCGTCGGCGGATGCGGCGGCGACCTTGGCGGGGCTTACGGGATGGGGCGGCGGGATCGACGAGCGACCACGCGAGGAGGGGTTTTTGGCGAGCCTTTCCTCTCCTATTTTCGGCAAGACCGAAGTCGCGCGGGCGCTAGATTAGGCTGGCCTTGCGTCCCTCCCGAACGCCGACCGGCCTCGGCCGGTCGGAACCCCGGTTCGGTGGGAGCGGGCCGTGCATCGTGAAGGTCGAGCAGCAGTTTAGTTTTGCATTTCTCCATAAGTGGATTTATTTTTATATCTGTTTTTCTTGATTACAAAATTATTACGCTGTTATTGCTTAGGCGGGGGGGCTGTAGCAATTGCTGCGATTGCTTACAGTTTTTTAACTCCCGAGGAACGTCGATACACAGTGAAGCTAGGTGTGTCGATAGGTGTATCTGGTCGAAGAGACCCGGGCCCAAGTTGCTAATAAATCCTAAATGGCGAAGTAGAGTGGCCCGAGAGACAACAGTCGGTCCAGTTAGCCGGCACGTGTTGTAAACAATTTCAATTTGTCCCCCTCTACGCGGTGTATCGCTGCATGGGTCCGGATGTACCCAGATTGGCGCTCCGGTGTATCACGAGTGCAAGTCTAGGAAGTGGCTTGGTCGGCATGTCAGCGACCATGTCAGCAGTTGGTAGATACCGTAGTTTGATGGTTCCCAGCTGCACGTGGTCCTTCACAAAGTGGTATTTCATATCGTTGTGCTTGGTCTTATCGCTCACCAGCGCATTCTGCGAATAGGTGATGCATCTATGGTTGTCTTCCCCGATGGTAGTCGTCCCGTTGGCAAGTCGACAATAGTTTTCTGATAGCATCTCTCGTATGTGAATTGCCTCCTTGGTGGCGTCCGCTGCCGAGTAGTACTTTGCTTCGCATGCGGGCTGTGCGACGCATGACTGCTTGCGCGGCTCATAGCTTACTGCACCTCTGCTCAGTGTAAACAAAAAGCCAAACCGTGAACGGCGCGTCTCGCTGTCATTGCCCGTGTCCGCATCAGCAAAGCTTGTGAGTTGGAGTGAGTTGTCCGTACCCCCCCAAACGCCAGGCTCATGTTGAGTGAGCCCTTGAGGTATCGTAACACCTTCTTCATGGCTTGCATGTGGGCCACGGTAGGGTTCGCTTGCGCTGAGCCTAGTATGCTGAGCGCAATTGAGATGTCCGGTCGAGTGCTTACATGAGCGTAGTGGAGACTGCCTAGCACGCTTGGGTAGATTTCACGGACCGTTCCCGTTAGAGGCACATGTGTCTGCTTTGAAATAGAAGCAAGAAAAGCATGTTCCATCGGCACGAGGGCTTGCAGTTGACCATGTCGTGTTTCTGAAGCAGCTCGCGCACGTACTTGCCATGGTCGAGGCTGATGGTGCGCGCGGTTCGGTCCTTGGTGATGTGCATGCCAATGATGCCCGACAGTTCACCATGGTCCTTGATGTCAAACCGTGAACGGACGAGGGCGGTGAAGGCCACTCGCCATGCAGTGTTATTGCACGCGCAACATGAATGTCGTCAACATAGAGCGCGATCATGGCAAAGACCCCGTCTGCTTCAAAAATGTAGATTCAGGGATCGGACATGAGCTGCCGGCAACCCTGAGAGACTAGTCAGTCGCGAAGGAGTTCATTAAATTCTCTAGGCGACTGCTTCAAGCCATACAAACACCGACGCAGGTGGCACACGTTGGCTGTGCCCTCGTCGAACCCAAGGGGCTGTCGGATGTAGACATCCTCCTTAATGGGTGCGTACATGAAGGCTGTGTCGATATCGAGGCCGCCCAGCTCGAGGTCGTGCGCAGCTTCGATACTAAAGAAGATGCGGAGACTGGCAAGTCGGATCACCGGCGAGAAGGTCTCCGTGTAGTCGATTCCCTCGCGCTTGCTGCAGCCTTTAGCGGCAAACCGAGCCTTGTACCGTGAAACTGCCCCGGAGGCGTTTGTCGTAGCTTTGTAAACCCACATGTTGTTGACGACCCGCCGTCAAGCAGGCAGGGCAGCTAGGTCCCATGTCTCGTTAGAAGTTAGTGAGTCGAGCTCGATCGGCATGGCTAGTTGCCACTCCGTGCGCTGGGGACTGAGCAATGCCTCCATGTAGGAAGTCGGCTCAACACAGACCTGGGCGGACACGAGAGCCACGTCCGACACGGATCCTTCGGTGGACGGGTGCCGTGGGTGAGCAACCACGACGGAGAGGTATAAGGGATGACCACGATCTCCTCAACGTGGTGAGTTAGGTCAGTCGAGCAAGCGTTAGTGACAGACACGCGTGGCACAGTTGACACATGAGCCACGTAGTCCTCGAAGTGGGTAGGCGGGCCGCGAATTCGAGTGGGTCTGTCGGTCATAGGCGCAGGGAGAGTTTCATGTGAGCCCGGGGTCATATCAGTGGCTGAGTGGCTGTCAAGGTGTCAGAGGAATCGTCTGCGCCCAAAAACACATCGATCGACGCGTCTACGGGGTGTGAGGTCCCAAAGCCCGGCAGCTTCTCATGGAACTTGATGTGAACATACGTAGTAATGCGCGTGGTTGCGGGATTGTACACGCGGTAGCCCGGAGAGTTTTGTGAGTACCCCACCATCACGCCTCGGAACGCCTTCATGCCGAGTTTCCGTCTGAGATTGTCAGGTACCTTAGCAAAGATTGTACACACAAACACCCTGAAGGTAGATGCATCAACGTTACCCGTAAGGAGTGCGAGCGGAGCTCCTCCAGAGGGACCGATAGCGCGACTGTAGGTGCGGTTGCGGAGGTGGACAATTGTGTTGATCGCACACGACCACATACTGTTAGGGGCAGACATGGCGTCAAGCATAGAGGATGCACAATCACGCAGAGTGCGCCACGGACGTTCTGCCTTCCCTAGCATGTGATGTGCATACGGGGCGGAGAACTGAGTGCTGAAACCCATACGTGTGCACATGAGTTGCGCGTTAGCCGCCTCGAAAACATAGTCCGAGTCGAACTTAACGTACGGGGAAGACGCATGGAGCTGTGAGTGGAAACGGGCATGGGTGTGCCACGCGTCCAAGAGATTGGTCTGCGGCTTTGATCATGTCTCATTTTTGGACTTCAGAAACCTAGCCCACATAAAGTTTGTGTGATGGTCAATAACCAGAAGACAATACCGCAATCCGTACGGAGAAGGGACGTGGACGGGACCCCCCAGGTCACAAGAGAAATGCTGAAGAGGGGCTGCATGCTTGTGAGTTGCATTGCGATTTTGTGGGGCCGAGGTGGCCTTATTCAAATTGCAAGATTCACATGAGAGTTCAATTACATAGCTAGGCATGGACGGCACATAGGGAGTATTATTCGAATGCTGTGCCTGAAGGCTATGCATATTCAAATGTCCCATACGGCTATGCCACAGGGCAGGGTCACACTCAGCAGCAAGTGCGACCGACCGTCCATTACGACTGTCTACTCCGTGCGAGGACATCCCCGCAGAGGCATTTGTCCTGAGGAGAAGGTAGAGACCATTCCCGGACGGCACTAGCATCCCCATTCCTGTGGAGACAAGCAACATGCCACTGTTAGAGTTAGTTGGAAACGAAAACTCGCAGCCAGCAATGTTTTTGCATCCAGCTCACACTCAGCAGACGGCTAATTTTCTGTGCCGACCGCGATGACAAGTCAGGCGTGTATAGTGCATGAACATGCCGAATAACAGCATGACCAAACACGAGGCAGATTGGAACGCGAACGAGGCCGCTGCCCTTCACTGAGACACCGACATCACCGACGGTGCTATGCCGAGAGGAACGACAAAACTCCGAGAAATCATAACGAAATGCAGTTAAGTTGACAGAGCATGCAGAGTCAAAGACCCATTAATCGGACAGGTCATCGACTGAGGACGCATGTGAAGTGAATGCAACATAGGTTAAAGACACACTCACCGCAATGTCGTCGTACTTATCTTCCATGTCGTATTCTAGGGGACAGTCGGTGCCATCCTCGAGTGGAGCAGAGGCAGCCGCTACGTCACTTAGGTGTCCCACAGAAGGGGGTTGGGTCGCGCACCTCTCCGCTATCCGTATTTCTCCGCGTTGTGAAGCAGGGACGAACTCACTAGCAAGCATGTAAGGAGCGTCTACCGGTGGGGTCGTGGCAGTGCCGATAGCGACCGGGTGATCGCGCAGCGCGTCCCGACGGACCAATTCCGACTGAGTCCGGGTTTGCTCGTTCATTCGAGTGTGGAGGGACTGCAAATGCTCCATGACTAAGCGAATGTTGTCGCTGGCCGAGTCGGCAGACGGTGTGTCATTGCGACTGGAGTCGGCGGCGGTGTTGTCGGCCGATGTTGCGGGCGCCGGTTTCGCTTTTGGCGCTATTCCAAGAAAAACAAGTACCCAGATAGTGGAAAAATCCACTAGCGGTAACTGTGCCTAACGGTGGTTTCAAAGAGACGGCATGATGGCCACTGACTCCTCGGCCCGATGCCCCGGGGTGTCTCACAACACCTTTTCTGTATATCCTCCACCCTGTGTAGGGCACATTGACACCCAAGGCAAGAACAAGCATGTGTATATGTCCGCTGCTTAAACGGCTGAAGTTGTCGTGCACCATATATATGAGTGGTCACCCTCACAGCGCGTCTCCCTTTCCTTCTCCAACTTGGACTTGTATGCACCTTGTCCACACAAGCGAGTGCGCTTGTGTGGTTGGCTAGGTCGTCGTGGCGTAGAGTAGAATAACGCCGTGGTAGGCTAGAGTAGGTCGATGGTAGCGGGACTGTTTCGTAGAGCAGAATTAAAATTGGAAATAAAAATAGAAGCGCAAGTAGGGTGCAAAGTATTATAATTTTCGAAAATATGTTCGGCGTTGCCTTCGGGCGAGTTTCCAAGTTGCACGCCGGACGACACTCGCGTATCCTTCAGGTGGAGGGCTCCATAATCTGTTAAACGTGGTACGCACGGTTCGATAAGGAAGATACTATAACTTGCGGTGTGCTAGTTATAGGTACGCTAACAACAAGCCTTGGGTGACGGGTGGTGTCGAGACCAAGGCGTGGATTCGACGTTACTGTTGGGACTTCAAGTCCTTCGAATCCATATTTTTAAACCCGACATGTCCCAAACCTATATTTCTAGAAGGTGGATTGAATAGAGAACTGTTCGATCGTTAGGTGAGACGAGTGAAAACTTTAACGCGTGTGTCCCGGTCTATTGAGATACTTTGAGAGACAGACATCCACTTGAATTAAAACCTCCCGCCCACAATCGCGAATGAGTATGAGTCATACAATCGACTCAGGCGAGTCGCGGCCGAATTTCCGAGTTCGTGTGCATAATGAGACACACTGCACATGCGTGACACAAATGCATGGTGAGATACAAAGTGAGACACTATGTAGTAGAATAAAATCAATTAATGTCGAATGATTCTGATTTTACCAAATCCAATTCTATCCCATACAACTTGGCAAAACCCTCCGTCGCACTGTGCCCGTATTTTGTGTGTTGACAGGTGTGCTTAGGGGGCACACCGCCCTCGAGCACTGTGCTCCATCACCGGGAAATGTCAATCCATGCGAAAATGTTTGCAATTTGCATGTTTTCATGTGAAAGTGATTTTTGAAATCTACATGGTCAGTGTAGATTTCAACCACCGCTGTCACAATCAAACATGCAAATTGCACTGTGCATCCATTCGATAGAAAACTGAAATAAAAGACAATAATTGCAGATTCAGCATCCGCTCTCATGAAGTCGTCCGCGCGTGAGATATGAGCGGTTGATGCTGTGACGGGCGCGACTTGCAAGGGAATCGGTAATATCGCCGACAATGGAAAAAGCAACAATCCTTCCCTTCATCTAAGCCACCCATCGTTATTCCGCTCAATATGACGTCCAGAGTGAACCTCGTGGCTGTCCGAAATTGCATAGCCTGTGGTGCTGCATCTGTTTTCATGAGCGACAGTTTATGCTGCAGCTCATCCGATACCTGAATACCACGCGCCGGGCAAAACACACACACACACACACACACACACACACACACACACACACACACACACACACACACACACACACACACACACACACACACACACACACACACGCACACACACACACACACACACAAAACACACACACACACACACACACACACACACACACACACACTCAGTGCTGTCGGATATAGGCCGTGTATAGTATCATGCACACACGGCGACTCGACAATCCTCTTCAAGGATGGATAGCAATGTCATAATCCCACTCTACACGTCACCAAAAACTACACGAAGTGAAGGCTAATGCTCTTCCTATAACGCCTAGCTGTTAATTATCGATGCTTGTGTTTTTCTAGCTGATGCAAGATACACACACAAGCACACACACACACCCATCAATGCTGCTTTTGCTCTTATTTGTGTAGCTAGAATTGTTCTTTGTTCATTTGTTCTTCTAATACAACATATGTTATAGACGCTTTTATTGTTTTGTTGATGTACACACGCGCGCGCAAACACACCGATATAAACACAAAAATACATATACACACGTACATGCGCACACACACACGCGCACACAAGTTGTATGTGTCGTTGCTGCAAATGCTCTTACATGTTAGCTAATTTGTTCTTTATTAATTTATTTTTCCTACTTCTGCAACTTAGGTTGTTGCTGCTGTTGTTACAAATGCACACATACACACTAACATACATACGGAGAGAGAGAGAGAAACACACACACACACACACACACACACAATCGCGCTTACGCACACACACACACACACAGTTACAAACATAGAGGACGTTTCAGCAAGTTTCTCTAGCCCTGACATGATGAGCGGGTCTAACTCACCGGGTGACTCAGTAGCTCTGATGACACACCGAAAGTCTAACATCAACAAATATGATAGTCTTGGGTGCTGCAACGGAGTCCTATTGGGCCACCTCCCCATATGCCTGAAAACAATTATACGTGCCGCGAAGGACACGCACAGGGATTACACACAATGAGTGCTTTCAAAAATAAAACTATCACGCGCACACGAGATTTCGACAAAAACGCCGCTGTCAAAACAAATGCATACTACTGAACTTGACTAATAGCAGGTTTCATGAAGCCATGGCGGTGGAATACTAAGTTCCGACGCGATGAGCGGGTGCAACCTACCGTGCGTTACTCATTAGTTAAACCGACAGCGGCCACAGCCGAACGGCAGCACATTGCGGCATGTGGTCGTTGCGACACCTCTAGTCAAACATTTTGGCCAACATGTGGCTTATGCAATGACTTTAGCATGGGCCGAGTGGGATGGGCAGTGGAGCCTTGGGCTAGCAAAAAGAGTTTGTTGGAAGTGCGGACGGTCAATGCGCATAGTCAGAGACACAGATGTCGAGGCATGCGCGAGACCGCGTGTGGAAACTGTAATAGTGATTGGAAATGCTAGAATATGTTGTTTTTGAGGGTATTCGTTTTTTCTCCCTTCGCGCTTGACCTGACCGCTCAACGCGCCTCTTTGCGACGATATGGCATATTGGCGCGTGCTCTTGAGATTTCCTGTCATTTTGCATTTGTACTTTACTAAGGCAACGCAAAAGATAAGCGTGATAACGTCACGAGAGGATGTACGGACGTGCGGTCCGCAACCTCGTGACAAGTGCAACAAACCTCGTGGCGGAATAACCATGTACTATTTTCCCGCATCATGATCTACTTCGTACATTCCCATTGAAATCATATCCAATGCGTGGATACGAGGGCTGCGTGGATTCGGCGAATTCACGCGATACATAGATACTTTGTTTCTACTGGATCACATATGCAATACGAGACAAAGTCTTTGACAGATGTACCCGGGGGAAAAGATCCGTATCTCGCCGGTTTGCGAGATGACACCCTAAATCACTGCTTACAATGCGAGATGGGTATGTTATATTATATTCAAGACGTGAATTTCTTACAAACCCTTTTTGTTTATCTCCGAGATTAGAAAAATTCGTCTCAATAATAGGCATAGGGTTCGAAATTACCCGGGTACCCCATACCCGGATCAAGGCCTTGGTCGAGACAAGAGAAGTAATGAGGTCTAGAGTTGTTGCTTGTCTACAACCTAGCTAGTGATATCGTGCGTCAGGCACTCTAGTTGATGTCATGTACATAAGGACTTCTAGCAGAGCATACATTAGCTCTATGTAACTAATCTACACAAGGAATTACTTAAAACATTGTTGCTTACGCAGTTATCGTCACAGTCGAGTTGCTGAGCAACGCGAGACGATTAGATGCTTGGTACGGCTACGAGAGAAGTAACTAAATTGAAATTGAAATTGTTTACAACAATACCGGTATAAACCGGTTGCTATCTCTGGCCCCCCCTGTACTATGCCTAACTGGACATATAAGCAAGAGCAGACCGTGAACCACTAATCCCAACCTCTCCAATGGCAGTAACGATACCGTCTAAAACATACCCGTATCCATGTATTTTTTATTTTTTTTATCTATACGTATTTTTCTTTGGCAACAGTATGAAATATAAGATGTCGCTAGTCTCCACGATACGCGGCCTGCTCCAGCCGCGACGGGGTCGCTGATCAGCAAGGCTGGTCAACAGGAGTTGGTCGAGTCGAACCTGCCTGACCTCGGCTCATGTGCGACTCATGTCGTGCCGGAGGTAGGGGGAAAGGCAGGTGGAAACCCCCCTCGCTCATGTCGTCGTCGGACTCGTCTCGATCCGTGCTCAACCCCGTCCGAGATATCGGAGATAGTAGTCGCTCTGCTCGGCGCGACTCTCCACATAGTCTAGCCTTCTCCCCTCCTGCGGGGGCTAGGAGGAGAAAATAGATAGGCTGCAAACGGTGTCCGGCTGGCTCTCGTGCCTCCGACCCACATGTCTCATGTCCCCTATCCTTTTGCCGTCTGTTTCCGCCACCCATCTGATCGCGCTGTGCTGGCCGCACCCTCCCCCGGTGATTTACGTTGTTAGGGGGGCGCCTATACGAGCAGTGTGCCGTTGCGATAACCCGGGGCACACTGCCTAAGGCAGCCTGTCGATAACCGGGTACCGACTAGGGGAGGGGAACGGATAGTGCCAAGGGATCGGCTATCCTCAAAAGATGGTGGGTACGGGAATATTTAACCGAAAACCCCCCGTTCCGGGTTGGTCAGGCGGCGGATGATCCTCACGACCTCCGCCGCCAAACCGTGCCGCTCCTCCGGCTGCGACCCTCCTCCGTCCTGCGTATCTTCGGGCCTCTCCCCAAGGGGAGACCAAAAGGTTTCGCATGGCTGGCGGCTGCTAGCGAGCGCCGTCCCGTAGCGCTGCTTCCCAGCTGTCCGCCGCCAGCTCCAACGCCCTCGTCCCACCGTTGATCCGTCCGTACCCTTCCTTGCCAAAATACATTCCGCAGCCCTCGTACCCGTCAGGGCGGGAGAGTATCTGCGAGTATTTAGTCGCTGAAAGAACATATCGGACATGCCGAGCGGGAGATCCATGTGTTGGTGTACGGATATTATGTTTTTCCAAAACCCTCCGTACCGGGCTTCCCGACAGCGGTCGATCCCGCGGATCGCAGCTGCCGGTACCTCGTTCAGCCCCCTACCGTGCCAAGCCTGGCACGGCTACAGGGTTACCAACGCCCACCGCGTGGAGGTAGAGGTAGGTGCCGACGGGCCTGCGAGCGCACCCCTCTCCGGGGCCGCCGCCGTTGCACCGCCGGCTGGCGCCATAAGCAACTACCTCGCGCGATGGGAGTCGAGTTCGGGGATTTGCGTTGGAATATTTTTCGTCGACCTACAGGCTACGCCCAAGAGCACTACTTAAGTTGCGAGCTTCAATCTGTACATTATTTTCCATTTCCGACCCTTCGTAGTCATGATCTACTGTTGGTTGCGTTGTCTGCCGACCACACCAACAACGAGGACGTTATTGCTTAAGGAGGCGAGAGTGTCATAGTCTACGACGATGACGCTGGAAGATTGCAGTATTTGCGAGTAATATACTTGTCATTAATAGCGGTATTTCCTATAAGTAACAGCGCTATCTGTACGTTTCTTTAGATACTCTGCTATATTAATGTTAGGAATTGTACATAGCGATTAAGGGTCGTGTGGCGAGCATAGCGACGAAAGGAGCGAGCTCGTCGTATTGTACATATAATATTTAGTTACAGTACTGGAAGCGTGGGATGATGAAATAATTATACCCGCACCGGCTGTAGAATTAGCTCGAGGTGAAGTCTGTAGAGACTTCTAAAGTGTCGTTGTGCTGCGGCAAGATGAAACTGTATAGTAATATTTAGTAGCAAAACACATCAAATTGAAATTGGTGGCTTTCTGGTACCTTCGACCGGACGCCTATAAATTGAGCGAGCGGCACATTTGCCGGGAGTCACTCGGGTTACCGTTCATGGGTACATTGTAACAAGAAACCCATCTTCCAACCATCCAATATAATATTCCTCCCACTAGGAAAAGATATAAAAGAATGGGCCCAAGATGCCGCTCGTGGAGGGCGAGTGGTCCCACAACACATGTACCTTGTCGAGCAGCCACTTCTTTGGGAATTCCTTGTGGCCGCCCTTCATATTGCCTATCATAAAGAGACCTTGCTCAGCAAAGCCACGCGCTGCCAGCACATACGCAAAGCTGGCATCCAAAATGACAATGCGGCCCGTGCGGTGCCACGGCTCGGTGCAACGCAACGCACGCGCCGGCAGCTTGCCCCACTGTTGCGAGACATGGTTTTGTGTGATAATCAAGTTGCTACACAGCAATGTTGGTCAAGTAGCATCGTGATAGTACGGCTGTGACTCAGCACTATAAGATGATAAGCCAATCAACAATAGAGAGGATTAGGTTGCTGATGGTGGCAAGTTGCTGAGCGTTAGATATCATCTAAAGGCTCAGAATATATGTTGGCGTGTGCTCACCACAAGGTGAGTGCGTGTCCTGTGATAGGCAAGTGCTAGGCACTTGCTGAGGGTGAGATGACATGCAGTGTCACTCACCGAGTGTAAGCATTCCTTATTGCCCCCTCAACTTTGACAGGTTATGGGCCCTCAAGCTGCTAGTTGTTGGAGTCATTTGTCTTGACTGGAACCTAGAGCTTGCTTCTCGAAGAGTGGTAGACCTTTGTGGTGTCGCACGATACGTGAGGTGCGGCTGGCTCATAAAGTGGCTGGCTCTTGCTTGTGTTTGTAGCTTTACTTCGATACCCGGCTCGTAGCGACTTGTTTGTGTCGCTTGGAGCCGGCTTCAACCCCCGAACGCCGACTCGTGTGACGTGAAGATCGGCTTGCTTTTCTTTGTTATAGCTTGGCGCTTTCTGGAATTTTATTCGCTTCCGGAGCTTGTCACCCGCCAGTTTCTTTTCTTGTGAAAGCCGATAGTGGTCCGGCTGAATTTTTGGAAAGGCATCTTACCACAAGTGTACTAGCACTCCTGTACGACGTCACTTGACCGACCTTCTGAGACTCGTTTCTGATTGCCTTGGCTGTATAGACTCCGGGAGTACAATTGCGTCTTCGGTCAGCCCTTTGTCGTCTCCTTTTCTGAGCCGTGTTGCCCGCCTCTTCACCGGTACTTGGTGCTTTTCTTGTTGGCATTATTCATGATTTTCTGGTTCTCTTGTGAGCGCATCCGACGTACCTGATATGGACTCCGTGAAACTACCCAAGTTCAGTGGGGAGAGACGAGATTTTGACGCGTGGAAGAAACGTTTTCGTGCATTTGGCTTGATGCAAAAGTGGGCTCCGGCTTTGTCGTCGGATGGTGCCGCTTCCTCTCAACAACAAGTCGACATGTACTCCACATTGATTCTTGCGCTGCCGGAGGACGACCTTTCCATTATCGAGAATGTTAGCGAGGATGACAAGACATGCGGCCACACTGCCTGGACTGCGTTAGTCAATCATTATGAGGACGATGGTATTTACCGGTGTACGGAACTATTGCAGGACTTGGAGACGCCGCAAGCGGACGGCGAGAGCGGCATTCAATATCTGAACCGGTTAGTTCGACTGCAACGACAGCTTGCCCGAGTTGGGGACGTCGTCCACGACCGGCGTATCATCATGTACTTGGTGAAGGGCCTGCGCAGCGAATACCACTCCATCACCGACACGTGGGACGTACACGACCTCAGCATGGATACCGTCAAGCGTGATCTTCGTCAAAAGGGCATGCGCATCGAGAGTCGTGCGCAATCACATACAACGGAGCCCCCAACGCCTACGGCTTTTGCAGCGTCTCATGATGACTCAACGACTGAACTTTTGAAGCGACAAGTCTCCGAGCTACAAGACCAACTGAAATCTCTTCAAGGAGCTGCGACTACTCGTCGTACCTCATATGGCAGAGGCGGAGCGAGAATTTTTCGTGGTGTTTGCTATGGCTGTGGTAAGAAGGGCCATCGCAGGTCCGAGTGCCCCGTCAACAACACCGGAGGTAACTCTGCGCAAGTGGACTCCCCGGTTGCTTTTCCGGCGGTCATGGACGTGACAGCCACCCCTGCGAGGCCATTCTCCGAGGCTCGACACATGTTCGAGCGCGATGGGGAAACGTGGATGTGGTTGGCCGACAGCGGCGCCAGCCATCACATGACTAGTATGCGCCGTGACTTCTGTGAGTATCGAGCGCTCACCGACCGGCTTTGGGTGAAGGGTATCAGCGCCCGCGCTGTTGGAGTGGGCTCGGTCCGAATCATTGTGAAGGCTGAAGATGGAGAGGAGATTCCTGCCACGCTAAAGAATGTGCTCCACGTTCCTGAGCTATCCCGTCGTGCGTCGTGGTCTTACCATCGACTTTTCAGCCTCACCCAAGCTCGGCGACAAGGTCATTCTGTGGTGTTAGCTGATCCCGTGGACCACCTTCGTCTTCATGCCGGTCATGGTGGTGGCGTGGTGGTTCCGTTGGAGCGCGCGCATTTATTGGTGTGGTTGCCGGCGCGGGTTGCTTCGTCGACTCCTACCGCTTCGGTCGCCACTGCGCCATTGGAAAAACGGTTGTGGCATTCCCGACTCGGTCACCTTGGCGAGTCGCAATTGGACGGGCTCTTGGCCACTCAGGTGGAGGGTGTGGCGTTTTCTGCGTCGGAGAAGTTGGGCTTCTGTGAGACGTGTGCTGTGTGTAAGTCGCACGTCCGCCGTATCTCTCGTGAGCCGGCTGACCGGAACGTTGGTGTCTTTGAGGTCCTCGGCTTAGACTTTTGCGGTCCTATGAGTGTTCCATCCTTGGGAGGACGGCGGTACAGCTTGTGTGCGGTTGATTTCCGGAGCCGTTTCATGCTGCATGATGCGGTCCGCTCCAAGGATGAGGCTCCCGCCTCGTTCCGTCGCATGTTGACTACGATCCGTTCTCTGGGGCACACGGTTCGTCGTCTTCGGGTGGACAATGACACGGTGTTCTTAGGTGCTGCCTTCCGAAACCTCTTGGATGAGTTCAACATCGCTGTGGAGATCACTGCCCCTTACGCGCATTGGCAACATGGCCGTATTGAGCGGCAGTGGGGGACATTGGTCCCGATGGCGCAGTCAATGATCCGGCAAGCCGCGCTGCCTAAATCGTATTGGGCTTTAGCGATGGCCGCTGCGGTGCATGTCCGCAATCGTGTGCATAGTAGCGGAGCCGGCGGTGTACCTTTCACCTTGGCGACCGGTAGACGAGCTGATTTGAGCTCCATGCGGGTCTTCGGCTGTCCGGCCTATGTCCACGTTGACAAGTCTCAACGCCGCAAACTTGACGATCGCGCGTGGAAGGGTGTCTTTGTGGGCTATGCTTCTGAATCACCTGCGTGGTTGGTGTACAATCCTGCTACTCGTCGGGTGGTGAGCAGTCGCAACGTGGTGTTCGATGAGGCTGCAGTCCTCTCCATGGGGGAGAGCAATGCGGAGCAACGCAATGATGATGAAGAGGACAGCATCCCGCGCACCATGTGTAGCGAAGAACCGGATACACCTTCGGGGGAGTCGCCGCTACGGGAGTCGCGGCAGCATTCCGGGTCGACGGAAGAGGAACGGGACATGCATTCGGGGGAGACTCCACGTCCAAGGTATAATCTTCGATCCACTGCCGCACCACAGCAATGCGTACCCAGTCCAAGGTATAATCTCCGTTCAGCGGGCGCTTCGGGAGATGAATGGACTGCGGGAAGTGCCGCAGCTGTTAAGTCAGCCAGCAGCCCGACCGTTCAAGAGCCGGTGTCATACAAGCAAGCGCTGAGGAGTCCCCAATCGGGGGAGTGGGAGGCAGCTATCAAGAGCGAGTACGACTCACTTGTATCTCGGAAAACCTGGACATTGGTCCCTTGTCCTGCCGGTCGCAAACTCGTGGATTCCAAGTGGGTGTTCAAGCTGAAGCGCGATGCCAATGGACAGATTGCAAGGTACAAAGCAAGACTTGTGGCTCGCGGGTTTACTCAGGAGAAGGGTGTGGACTACCACGAGACCTTCGCTCCCACAGTGAGGGTGATTTCTATTCGAACGTTGCTCGCGCTTGCTGCTTATAATGATTGGGAGGTGGAGCAGCTTGATGTGGTGACGGCATTTTTGGAGGCCGATATCGAGGAGGAAATCTACATGAGGCAGCCGGAAGGATTCCGTCACTTCGACATCAATGGAGAGGAGCGAGTGTGCTTGTTGAAGAAATCATTGTATGGCCTCAAGCAAGCTCCAAGGAACTGGAATAAGACCATCACAGCATGGCTAGAGGAGTATGGCTTTACCCAATCCAAGGTGGATCCCGGCATTTACGTCTTCATCAAGGAGGGTGAGCTTTATGTCTTGGCGTTGTACGTGGACGACAGCATCATCGTCGGACCAGCGGGTAGCTTCATCGTTGGGTTCAAGTCGGCTTTCGGCGAAAGGTTCAACGTGCAAGACCTCGGTCCAGTGTCTTGGTTGCTTGGCATGGCAGTCGAGCGTGATCGTGGCAGCCGCACCATCAGGATTGGACAACAGCAATACGTCTTAGATATGTTGGAGCGCTTCAACATGATGGGCTGCAAGCCAGTGGGCTCACCTATGGCGGTCGATGCTTTGAGCAATTGTGTGGAGACGTCGACATCAAGGTTGCCTCCCGGTCTAGTGCCGTACCAAAGCTTGATCGGCAGCTTGTTGTACGCTTCCGTAAGCACACGGCCCGACATCACCATGGCTGTTAGCCACCTTAGTAGGTACATGTCCGACCCCTCTCAGTCACATTGGGAGCAAGCCAAGAGGGTGCTTCGCTACCTCAAGGGGACCGCAGAGTCGGTGTTGATGTACGGTGGCGCACCCTCATCAAAGCTGGTAGGATGGTCAGATTCTGACTACGCGAGTGATATTGGCGAGCGCCGCTCTCGCACGGGGTATGTGTTCATGCTCAACGGTGCAGCAGTGAGTTGGAAAAGCCAGCGGCAACAAACTGTGGCGTTGTCGACAGCGGAGGCAGAGTATATGGCGTTGACTGCGGCCACTCAGGAGGCAATGTTTTTGAAGCAACTACTCCACGAGTTTCACCAAGACTCCGGGTCTCCCATCACAATTCATGAGGACAATCAGAGTTGTATTGCACTCAGCAAGAATAGCATGACGACCGGACGCAGCAAACACATGGACGTGAGGTACCACTTCTGTCGGGAGAAGGTCGAGAGCGGAGACATCGAGGTGCAATATTGTGCGACGGAGAACATGCTTGCTGATCTGCTTACCAAGCCATTAGTGAGTGCAAGGCATAGCAAGTTGTGCAATGCCATCATGGGATTGCCTGCGTAGCAAGGGGGAGTGTTGCGAGACATGGTTTTGTGTGATAATCAAGTTGCTACACAGCAATGTTGGTCAAGTAGCATCGTGATAGTACGGCTGTGACTCAGCACTATAAGATGATAAGCCAATCAACAATAGAGAGGATTAGGTTGCTGATGGTGGCAAGTTGCTGAGCGTTAGATATCATCTAAAGGCTCAGAATATATGTTGGCGTGTGCTCACCACAAGGTGAGTGCGTGTCCTGTGATAGGCAAGTGCTAGGCACTTGCTGAGGGTGAGATGACATGCAGTGTCACTCACCGAGTGTAAGCATTCCTTATTGCCCCCTCAACTTTGACACCCACTCCGCCACAAATTTCTTGGTGGCATACGCGCACCGCCCTCAAACATCTCGGTGAAGATGAGTACACCCGTCTCCACACACGCAGCACTGTGGGAGTCCCGCCCGTCACTAGTGGGCTTGCGGGACACGTGCATCTGTCCAGGCATTCCATTGTGCCGCTCCTTCTTCCCACGCCACATGCCCATACGCTTATCCACAATTATGTAAGTGCTAGGAATGAGTTCCTTGCACATGGCCATGTTCCACACTCCCTTTCAAACAAACGAATAAGGCGGAAAATGCCCAATGGGGCGCCATGCACGGTAGGGTCGGTCGGGAGGCGGAAACAACGCTGCAACCGCCGCCATCGAGGGTAGGTCAAACCGAACTTGCCAAGATTATGTGGGGTGAAAACTAAATCAGGGTGTAGGCCACTCTCCAGCGTTGCCCACATATCCTTCTTGTTAACCGCATATGGGTGAACTAAAAAGTACATAGCGTAACCAAATAAAGAGCAACCATACCTCGCCGTGGGTGATCTCCCATAATAAGGCTCCGAAGCCCAAACTACGGCCCTTGGTGGTCGTAAGCTCCGCGATGGTAGACACCAAGTGTGAAGGGAAGCAAGCTTGAAATAAATCTAGCTCTCCCTTATCGGTGAATGAATGAAACTTTAGTTGGGCGCGCTGCGAGTAGCTTGAGGCAAGGGGGGTCGATAGATCTGCCGACGTTCGCGCGCCATGTGCGAGTATGCGCATGTATGTTATCACCCGCGCCCTCCTTTGAAGGGGCCTCCTCGCCATCGTTCAGTAGCGCCTCTTCGTCGAGTTCTAACTTGGACTCGCTCATCTCATCCGCCCCGCTTCTATATCTGCATATGTCTCCTCGTCTATTGGGTAGTAGCGATGTGTGGCGCAGATGTGCGCGCATGGGCAGCAATGGTGCGGCCTCAGCCACGGCCTTAGCCACGGCCTCGGCCTCGGCCTCGACCTCGACCACGCCCACGCGTAGGCGGGGCAGCTTCCTCCTATGTCCCATCGCCTTCGACGCCACTTAGGTCCTCATTGGGGTCGCTGTCTGACCGGTGGGGTGAATTGGACGGTTAGAGGGGGCTAGGAGAGCGGGCAGTATCGGTACGCATGCGGGATGCGGCCGCGGTAGCGAGCGTATATATTTCCCACTCATCATCGCTTCCAACACACCATTGCGCAAGCTCACCACCCTAACAAAAACGCAACCCCATTAGTCAGCGCGCGTTCAAGAGGAGCATAGTTGGTCTTAGGAAAACTACTCCAATTTTGTGGGGGGGAGAGCTAGCCTCACATGGTCGGCGGGCGTGATTTTTTCCGAGTGAACCGCTTGCTCATCGCCGTCGTCAAAGCGGATGTCACAACTGTCGGTAGACACCACCGATATCGTCCAAAAAATCCGCGCTTCCGCCCATCTTCACCCAAAAGTCTCCTCATACCATCTAGGGCCTATATTGTGGTCGAACCAAGTCGCACGGACCGATACCCGTAGGCCTATTGTCCACTCGGCGGCAATCTCGCCATGTACCTTGGCGGGCGCGACAACGGTTGGTGACGCGGCACTATGGTTAATGTAGGCATCGCACGCGTATATGGCCTACAATCCTATATGCACAGACTTGTACTCCCAATACACAGGCCCAAATTCACTCGCATTATTTTGTAAGGCAAGGACACTCTTAAGGTACAACATAATAGGAGCTTGGGTCATATAGAGCATAGGACATGTGTCAAATACTTGGTTGAGTGTAATGTTGTACCATTACAACATTGCATACTATCTAGTACAATAATGCACAAATAGACAATAGGGTCCCACACATCGATATGCCTCGTAACATGAGGATAGCCAAGAGGTGCGGGTGAATTGCGGCCGAGCCGTCGGCAAGTTGGCAGTTCTCGTTTTATTCGTCGAAGGACTCACGTAACGCGTGAACGTAGTCGGTGACTGATTGCCCGGGGTTGCTATTTGACCATCGGGTTGTCGAGGAGCGCGAGGGAGCGCACAAACGACTGTGTGTCGAGGTGGGAGCATATGATTTCCCACGCAGCAACACCACAACCCGGCGCAACTTTGTCGATACACTCGAGTGCTTGGTAGGCGCGCTAGTAGTTAACGCAGCAATGAAGTAGCAAGGAGTACACGTAGCTTTGGGCGGACTCGTCTAGTTGTAAATCGTACTCATGCAGTGCAAGTTGCGGGACGAGGGAAGAAAAAGACACAAAATTTTCCATTTCAAAAAAATTGTGTCCGGTCCCAAGACTGGCATGTGTATCTTGAACGACCGGTTGAGGGACTCTCGGTCGAACGTGCCGGAGAGAAGAGCTATTCTCGCAACGACGATGGGGTCGATGGTTGGGCGTGATAGTCCGCGTGTGCCGAGGCTTCAATGACTAGCAATGGGGTTGGAGTGAGACGCTGGGTGGGCCGGCGGCGGAGATCGTCGACGAGGATCGGGACCGGGTGATCACGTAGCGCATCCCGCTGGCTAAGACGTTGGGGTGACATCCGCTTTAGCATCCACCTTGTCGGTGAGTTTCTCCATCATAGCGAGGAGAGTGGGGTCGGGGCTGTGCTCTTCTCTTTAGTGGCTATGGAATAGGGTGGAGAGCTCGACGGTTGAGAACGACTAGCCGTGGTTGTGCCTAACGTTGGTTTCTGTCGAAGGGTTACACGGAAATGCCATCACCGGGAATCGAACCCGCACCTCCGTGTCCGGAGTCGTACGCCGTAACCAAGTACCGCGCCGAAAAGTCGGTACCCATTGGGAATATATCTCATATACATACCCCCGTACTGCCCGAGCAACGGGCTCCCGCAGTACATCAACTATTGGCGAGATAATAGTGTCAATACTCGCCCGGAGTACAACGTACGGATGTGTCCATTATCGTGCCCACCACGGGGATCTCACAACAGTTTCAGAGAGACGGGCATATGCCCACCGACCCCTCGGCCTGATGCCCCGGGGTGCCGCCGACCCCTCGGCCGGATGCCCCGGGGTGTTTCAAAATACCTTGCCTTATCCTCCACCCAATGTGGGGCACAAATAATGGTGCGGAGCGTGTGAGATGTAGACGGGCCGCTGTCGGAGTAGGATTTATAGTCTTACGACATGCACCTTGTGTAAGAGGTGTCACCCTCAGATGCTCCCCCCTTTCACCTCCATCTTAGATCTTGTATGCACCCTGTCCACACGAACCGAGTGGCTGTCGGCTGTGCAGTCCAACGTTGTTGGGCGGGATGATGGCGGGAACGTAGTCGAGACCCTAGAGTGCTAAAATTTTGAGAAAAAGAAACAAGAGGTGGAGTGTGCACTTCGTGTGGTCGAATAGAAAAACCGTTTGTCGCGTGTGAGCAAGTGTAGGGGCTCCAAGTGCAGGGGCTCACAGCATGTTGGAAGGTGTTACTAGATTCACCGAGGAAGGCAATGTTACAATCACTGGGACGACCTAGGCGTGGTGTCCGCACTAACGAAGTGTGTATTGTTGTGGCCAGATGGCTGTTCTATAGAAGAAATACAGTATCACCGCGCACACCGCGCCATTTTGACCAGCCTCCGCGGCCTGTACCTTTTCAGGTGTTAGGAGCGTGTCACGGGTTTATGATTTCCTTGTCACGTGCGTCTCTCACATTCTTTCTCACTGCATACGAGGACATTCGTTGTACTCTTCGCCGTTACATCTCGGCAGCGCTACTTGGTCGCCATGGCGGCGCCCCATCCACCCCAATGGATAATCTTACGGAAGAACATGAGGAAATCCGTGGCTAAGGCTGTGCCTCAAGCTCGATGTTGTGTGACAGTAGATTGGGCGAGCGAGAAGTTGGCGGAGGACTTAGTAGAGTACGTAGACGCTTTCAACGACGACCCCGACGAGGCAGCGGAGCGCGAACCATGGAACAGGTCATACGGGCCGAGTGAGTGGAAAAACAAGAGGACAACAAAGTTTGGCGGGGAAGTCAAGACACGGGTGAGGAGCTGGCAATTCAATTTGATGAGGTGAGCTCCGTATATAAGTGGTGTTACTGACGATATATTTTTTACATATCGATCTGCTTATTTTCTCGCTTGTCGGTATGGGTCTCCTTCGATCTTGACCTGCGCGCTGTCCCTTATTCACCCCAGCTATATGCGACTTGTGGCCATTTGTAGATTTTCACGTTACTATCTGCCCACCTCAACAAGAACTGCTCATCTTATCGTTGTTGTTGGGCTAATAGGGAAGTCGGAAAGCTTGCGAACTTCCATGACCTTTCATACGGGAAGAAACGGGGGTTCAGGAACATCGTGTAAGTTTACCCGCTCATTTTTTTGGTAGTATAGTTCCCGCGCTTTGGTTTCAATATATGCTTCAAGCGAACTTGAGCTGACATAGCGTCCTTGTGCTGATAGTCGCAGGTTCTTGCCTTACCCGGAGGAATGCCCGAAGGACAAGAGGGGGGCTATAGCGATGATGCTCCCGCCCGTGACGTTGGAGTTGCACGAGACAACATACGTCCCGTCTGGTTCGACGGAGTACAGGCTTTCGGCGATTTTCTCGACCGCCACCATAATGGCGGTCGAGAACGCCCCGCTGGTCTACGCGACGAATAACCAGCCAATGCCCTCGGAGGAGACGTGGTTCTATGGTGGTCGGTGGGCGCTTCTTCCACCGTACTCGAACTGGGAGGTAAGAGGTACCCCCCGTCTTAACACCCGACCGGCATACAACCGCTAGCGGCTAGTTGGCGCGATGCATCGTGCGGAGTATGTTGTCACCTTTGTGCTGAATTGGTGCCTTTAAAAGTTCATTGAAGTTCGAGTCAATTCCATGCATGCATACGTGAAACAATTGTTGAAAAACCTTGTGCTTCACGAGGAGATAAAGCGTTTTTTCCGGAAGCCAATAAGGAGGGCAGTTGCATCCTGGGTAATTCCCGAGTTGCAGTTCCTGCCATAGCGCGCCGGCTACAAGCGAGAGCACCCGAAGCTGACTTACAATAGAACAGGTCGGTTCTTTTTACCTTTAGAACAAAAAAATAGTTGTTGTTGCTTGTGTTTTGCGATTGTTATTCATGTTTGTATAATGTTGTTATTATAGTTTTGGCCATCATAAACAGGTCGGTGCCATGATACCCATTATTTATTATAAAGATAGTTGCTGTTGCATGTGGTTTGTGATTGTGCTTTTGTTTACTGTATGATGTTGTTTTATTATATTTTGGATATCAATACATCACACCTTTTATATGATATGATACATAGGCATTCACGGCGCTCGGGATGTTGCTGCGCGCGAGGAGCGATCCCTTGCGCGTAGGCTAGGGGCAAGAGGCAATGCCTCTCATGAGGCGCCTCGCGCGGGGACCGGGCAGGATGTGGGTGCTACGTCGTTGCCTTGGAGGGTGGGGGGGGGCTACGCAACGGAGCCGCCCGTTGAGGATGCAGTAATCTTCTCTTTCGATTCCCCCGGTGAGTTAAAGGAAGAGGATGACATAGTGGTTTGGCCGGTGGGGTCAGAGCCTGCAGCAGAGGCACGGGCGGGCAGGGCGGGAAAGGAGCCAATGCATGCAGACGGAGGCGGGTCATGTCTGGTGGGCGCGCCGCATGTTGGGGCAGGTACCGTGCAGCATGTCGCCCCGGCAAATAATGGGGGGATGCCCACTGCTGGAGTGCGTACAACATCGAGGGTGCATGCGCAGCGGCGCAATAAGCATCCCTCGGCAATGTCAGCAAGGGCGCGGATGCTGCACGCTCTAGGGCGGGGAGCGGAGGTAGAACGTATTAAGGCGGCACTTAAACGGTATAGAGAGGATCCAAATCGTATGGCGCAAAACAAGGCTAGGCGATTGGAGGACTTGAAAACTCGCGGCGCTAGATTAGTAAAACTGGTTATAGATGACCTTGCCAAGTGAACATGTTATGGCGTCATTAGCAACATTTAACATGTAATAATATTTCGATCAGACACAACTTCAATCTTTTTGTGCAATGACCGCCGATGCATACGGGGCATTGAGCATTTTTACATACATCCCGCATCGGCTCAGTCCATAATTGTAGATGACATGCATCATCATCATTCACATGATAAGCATCGCGCAATTTAAATGTAAGGGTATGAGGTCGCGACTCTAGGCATGGCGAGCACACATGCTTAATAAAGTGTAAAGTTGTAACAGAAACACATTACCATCACCTCTCCGGTTACTATCGCATTGCATTGTTTGATGTAAGGGTTAAAACCCACATGCAACAAGCAATTGCATTTGTAGCATTGACAAAACAGTTTTGCAATTGTAAATCAAATTGAAGTGTGTGACTTACAGAGTCGGTAATGGCACCTTTTGAAATGATTAGCGCTCATCATTTGCAGCATATTACAATCGCCATGTTAATATTCTCAAAGTTCTAGCCCTGACTTGTAAGTTCCCTGTATGGCATAGTTGGGAGGGCCCAGAGACAGCAGCCGACGCATCCGGCTTTTGGTGAAAAACCGGCGCATACGGTACATGTTGTAAACAATTTCAATTTCAATTTCAATTTCAATTGCCATCATCAGACAATACCGTCTAAAACATACCCGTATCAAGGTATTTATTATTTTCTGATCTATACGTTTTTTTTTTGGATACGGTATGAAATAAAAAATGTCGCTAGTCTCCACGATACGCGGCTTGCTCCAGCCGCTGCGGGGTCGCTGATCAGCAAGGTTGTTCAGCTTGAGCTGGTCGAGGCGAACCTGCCTGACCTCGGCTCCTGTGCGACTCCGGTCGTGCCGGAGCTTGGGGGGAAAGGCAGGTGAAACCCCCCCCTCGCATAGGTCGTCGTCGGTCCCGCCTCGATCCGCGCTCAACCCCGCCCGAGGTATTAGCCGCTCCTCTCGACGCAGCTCGCCACCTAGCCGAGTCTTCTCTCCTCCTGCGGGGGCTGAGAAGAGAAAAGAACTAGGCTGCAGACGGTGTCCGGCTGGCTATCCTGCCCCCGAGCCAGATTTTCTCATGTCCCCTGTCCTTTTCCCGTCTGTTTCCAACACCTATCTGATCGCGCTGTGGCCGTCCGTGCCCTCCCCCGGTGGTTTACGTTGTTAGGGGGCCGCCTTTACGAGCAGTGTGCCGTTACGATAACTCTAGGCACACTGCCTGAGGCAGCCTGTCGATAACCGGGTACCGACTAGGGAAGGGGTTGGAAGAACACAGAGATCGAGTCGCCGGTCCTCAAAAGATGGTGGGTACGGGAATTTTTCCAAAAACCCCCCGTACCGGGCTTTTCCGGCGGCGGGCGATCCTAATGACCGCCGCCGCAAGACCGTGCCGCTCCTCCGGCTGCGACCATCCTCCGTCATGCGTAGCATCATGCCTCGCCCCCAGGGCGGACCTAAGGCTCTCGCAGGGCTGGCGACTGCTAGCGAGCGCCGTCCCTAGCGCTGCTTCCTAGCTGTCCGCCGCCAGCTCCAACACCCTCGTCCCTCCGCTGATCCGTCCGTACCCCTCTTCGCCAAAACAATTTCGCAAACGCCGCCCCCGCCCCATCGTCGGGAGAGTATCTGCGAGTATTTAGTCGCGGAAAAGACATATCGGACTGGCCGAGCGGGAGATCCCTGTGCTGAGTCGCGGTCATGGTCGTTCCCTTGGGTGTCTAGTAAGACGCGGTCGTCTTCGGGCAGCAACGCTTTCTCCGCGATAAGACCTCGGCGAAGGATTTCATCGTGGTCTGCCGGTAGGTTTTCGAAGTAGTCCTTACACCCCTGAATCATGGCTGCATTCCTTGCAGCACATGCCTTGCTGCGACCATCTCTTAGTTGACGGGGCGCCCTATAGTTCTGAGGGTGACCCTTTTCAGCAACGAGATCTTGATAGGTCCGCACTTTGCACATGACTTGTTCTGCCAAGTTCTCCACATGCCTGTCACTGCGTTTCAGCGCGACGTGGCGCGTCTTTTGGTGGATCGTCTCTACACCTTGGCTGCAAAACTTGTCCAGGGAGCCATGCATCTCAATCAGCTCGTGACAGTGGCACTGCATGATATGCATGTACACTGTCACGTGTTCAGGGCCGCATCGCATCAAGTAGGCTGACATAAACATCTCGGCATACTTCTTCACCTCCGCTGCATGGGCGTCCCGCGACGGCTGATCGTCCTCGCAGCCACTGCCAATCAAGTGATTCCAATAGGAGAATGTGCGCCACAGGTGCTTCGACCATTGGCACAACGCATTGCCTTGGTTCTCGAACACTTGGTTCATGAGCTCCTCGTGGAAGTCCATCAGGGTCGAGCAGATCTCCCCTGGCCATGACTCCGCTTACAAAGACGATCCGCCTTTGGACCCTGCGCGCCGCTGGCCAGGCTGAATCCCAACATTGAGCTTGATTTTCATCTCGTCCTCAACCCAAAGCACTACCTGTACAAAGACAAATTATGTCGTCAAAAAAACTGTTTATCATAATTAGATAATGCGCTCTATAGGTATTGATATAAAACCATGAACGAAATGTAACCAACTAACGACATGTCTCACCTCATCCAACTGCTCAGCCTCAATGTTTTGAGTCACCGTCCACTTGAAAAGCTGAGGAACGATGCGCAACCTGCAGTGCAAAATGTCGAACACGTAGTGCAGGATCGGTAGGTCAAGCATAGGCCTTAACATGGTGCCGAAATGCTGTTGGTTGACCTTAGTTCTCGCCGCGACGCCGTAGTCGTCAGGCCCGGGTTTGGCCTTCCGGGGTAGGGGCAGCCTGTTGAGCTCTTTGTGGTCAGGTCCTATGGACTTGCTGCATCCCGGACTGACGTAAGATGCGCAGCCCTCACCATCAGCACATCCGGAGGCGCTAGAAGTCTGCTGGTTGGTGCTCTGCTCCGAGGGGGTGTGAGCTAGCTGGATTTGCTCTTCTAGCGTTCTTGGTTCCATGTGGTCCACCGTCTCTGACCCCACAGTCTCATAGCGCTCGGAAGATTTTAAATGCAGAAGAGCCTTCATTATTTTACAGTAGATGCATGGAAAGCTGCTAGAGCATCCATTAAGCCCTATGATACTGTTCAAGAACTTCAAGTCGCATGTCGGGGATGAACACAAGATAGTACTTTTATCATATACAATAAAAAAACGTTAACTAAGACTAAGTGACACGGGCATTCATTAGAAAGCTTAATCTCAGCTACACGACGATCGAACAGCAAGATGAATTATTTGCATATAATGCGAAATGGGCATTTAACAATGCATAAAAAAAACGACTGAAAACACATATTAACGGACAAATTCAAATAAACTGGCAATTTAAGAACATGCAAGAGAACGTCATAATAATGTCATTATTCCACCACAACTAACACGGAATGACATGGGCATTCCTTATAGAGAGTTTAATCTCAGCTACACGACGATCGAACAGCAAGATGAATTACTTGCATCTAATGCAAAACGTACATTTGATAATGCATATAATAAATCGACAGCAAACACACGTTAACGGACAAATTCAAATAAACTTACAATTAAAAAACATGCAAGAGAACGTCATAATGTCATTATTTCCACCTCAATTAACACGGAATGACACGGGCATTCCTTACAAAGTTTAATCTCAGCTACACGACGATCGAACAGCAAAATGAATCATTTGCATATAATGCGAAATTGGCATTTAACAATGCATAAAAAATCGACAGCAAACACACATTAACAGACAAATTCAAATAATTTCAGACAATTTAGAAACATGCAACATTACGCCTTAATGTCATTATTTCCACCTTAACTAACACGGAATGACACGGGCTTTCCTAAGAAAGTTTAATCTCAGCTACACGACGATCGACGAACAACAAGATGAATTATTTGCATCTAATGCGAAACATACATTTGATAATGCATATAATAAATCGACAGCAAACACACGTTAACAAACAACATAAGCCAGCTTACCTCCAAAAGTCACTTTAAACGTATACTTCACGCCATCAACCTCTAGTCCTTCCTCAGACAACAGCCACGAAACCACAGCCGCCAGCTGCGGTACCTTCTCATGGATCTCCTTGTACTTGTCGTCCCACAGGAAAAACCCCAAAATAGTGCGGTTCTCGACGCTGTTGACTCCGCACCGATACAAAATCTCGTCCACAGCAGCGCCCGCACCCCCACCAGAGTTGTTGTAGATTGTCTTCAAGACGAGGGATGTCCCCTGCACTTTGTTCTTTTTGAAGATGCCACAGGCGTCCCCGAGAAGCTCAACTTGCACCTGGTTACCGGTCCCATGAATAATGAAGTCCCGCCCGTTATCAACTAGCCAGTGAATACGCGACGTTAATAGAACTTTCGCGTCACTCATGGCGGCTTTAGAGATTCCTTTTTCTACGCCAAGGCCTGGCATCAGGCCCCCCACCCGCCCTCCGATGAGTCTTAGGGAGCCAAGCTTAGGGAAGCATGTGCCGTACGGCAGCCTTGCTCTCACCAACCGTTGGTCCTCTTGAACACAACTGAGGAGGTTCACAACCTTTTGGTAGCCTCGAGTGCTCATGTCCGAGTGAATTAACACTTCGGCAGAAACGTCGTCGTAGTGGCTAGAAATAATATCAACGATGCCCTCCTCGATCTTGCGCATAACGCTCCCCCTTAACATAGCGTCCAGGTCGAGGTTATCAACGTGTTTGCGCAAAAACGCCCCGATGACCTTAGTAGGGTACGCCGCCTTGCTAGGCTTAGCGGGCTCCTCTCCACCCCCCTCGCCCATGGCCTTGCTGCAGTTCAACCAATCGGGGCCAAAATGTTCCGTGAAGTACTCCGTCAATTTGTTGACGTCCGTGGCCAACGTCCAGCGGCTAGGGTTGTCGTAGTCGATCCTCTTGATGACGACTGTATGGCCCTCTGAGCAGCGTCCAGCTGTCCGCGGAGGGATTCAACCGTCTCCGCCAGCTGATCAGCCCGGTAATTGGGTGCCTTGGTTGCTTTTGTAATTGCGGCGAGCCGCTGCTTGTGGGACTCATGCACCTCCTTCAAGTAGTGCCGTTGACCAGCGAGCGACGCCTTCAAACGTCCCCGCTCGAGTTTAAGGTCCACAGCCTCTTTCCTCAAGTCAGTTACAAGCGAATTCAGGGCGACCCCCTCCGTCACCATCAACTTAAATAATTGCTCATCTATGCAGAGCTGCGGAGCCGCTGTGACAGCTGAAGGTGGTCGTCCGTCTTGAGGCTGCCCGTTTGTGGCAACCTCCGGGTCTACACGGCTAGTAGGCGCGACACCAGTAGCATGCGCTAAAGGCATACGGTCGACGGTCCGCATGGGGTTGAAGGCTTCATTGACACCGGTCGGCGAGCAAGCATCTGTAGCCATGGCATTTCAAAATATTTGTATTCACGACTCGCAGTTGTCACTCGACATATTCAAAAAACTAACAACGACCGATGGATCGCAGTAGTATCCACGTCAACCGCGCCCCGTAGCGCAATTAATCGATCGACTGCTATTCAACAATCAACGTGCTTACCGTTATGGTCTTCTGGTATGTGCCTTTTCGCACCGCGTGTCGAGTGACTGTCGTTATTGCCGCTGCCATCCATCTTGAATAGCGGCGGCGCGGGGCGATCCAACCTCCCTGCATGACATATTAGTGAAAAGTCTTAGATATCGATTTTAATGAGCTATTTTGGCCTGAGCTTTATCAATGACTCGCACGTAGGAAGGTGCTAAGTTTGAAATTCGGGATGGGGAATACCTGCTGCCGGCGACCGATGAATTGACGAGCGTTCGACAGGCCGCGCGCGCTTTAAATGGTAAAATGCGCAATGCAAGGTGAGTAGCGCTGTCTAGAAATCCAACATGTCCGCCGAGCGCGCTGGTCAGGACGCGCGACTACAGCAGATGGCGATCCAACCACCTGAGGACATTTTGATAAAAATATCTTAAACATCTATTAAGATATACAAATTCGGTAATGTCCGCCTACATGATTCGTAATAAATATATAGTGGGTTTCGTATGAACGTCAGGATGGGGACCACCTGATGCCGCGCGACGATCGACGAAGAGTCGGGCGTTCGACTGGACGCACACGTCTCAGGTAATGACGGTAATGACAAAATATGCGCACTTCAAGTTCATTCGCGGTGTCTATAATTCAAATTTTCGACTTTACGCGCTGGTCAAGACGCGCCACGAGAGCAGATGGCGCCGCTCACTGTGTCCGGTGGACGTCATCGCCGTGATAATTCCTGCGTGTTGTCGTTGAAAGCATTTACTCTACGCTACTTACTTTGATGATAGTAGTAGACCTCAAAATGTCAGCCCAATGTGGCGGGCAAGGCTCAGTTGCGTCCTTTCGTTTTCTTTTTGTAGTCTCGTACAGTGTCTATACTGAGAAGCCGCGATGCGTACTCTGCCAGCCTGGCAATACGTGCGAGACATGATGAATGTCCTTGTCATAAATGAAATGGGGTCACATTTGTATCCTTTACAAATCTACGGATGAATATCTCTTCAAATATTTTGAGAACCTGTACTGGATGGTCAACGTCCATTTTCTATTCTGTCGGTATATACAGGGGGGGCCTGTATCCCAGACGGCGCTGTGGGTCGCGAATCTCACACTTTTGGTGCCCCTGAAAGCGCCCCCCAATTTATAACAGATGCTACCCGTACACATTGGCCATTATGCTCAAGTAAGGTACTAAAGGACTGTCACGGAGAGGAATGAATACTTTAGCTCTCGGCAACTGCTGACCTGTGGGAATTACTTACAACAAGGTCACGTACTTCCTCCTAAGCGGTGGTCACCGCTCGTAGGGAAGGAGGTTAGTGGTTGGAATACGGAAATTGATTTGAAAAAAGTAAAATGAAACAGCGCGTTCAAGAAAAGAGAAAGACGAAAATAATGAAATGCAAGCATCTGCGGGTTACTCCTTTCGGGGCCACAACACGCCCAATGCGCGATTGTTGTGGGGACACTATGACGACTAGCGCCTTTCTCGCCTCGAGCCCGTGAGAATGGAGAAATTAGATCAAGTGCTTTCCTTGCATATCTCCTTGATCCCATTCCGCTGGGGGTACGTTGGGCGATGTTTTCAAAATTCCAGGGTTCTCTCGCAGATCCCTACATCGCCGGGGGCAACCGACGGACAATAGCACATAAGAACACATGGTTTGTGTTAGCCAGCGTCAAAACATGCCCCCGTACCGCATCGCTTAAAGGTAAGAGCCATATACGAAATGGAGCCGAGGATAGTGCAAAAAGGCAGCACTTACAATCCGTTGTTCGCCAGAGTATCCCCCAACGCTGTCCAGGGTATGGGGAGGGGAGTGCTGAGAGAGTTGTGGTACAAGTTCCTTACCACCCACCACCAAATACTCAGTCACAATGTCAGACAGTCTTTCCATACGTTGACGGGATGCGGTCGCATGTTGCGACCGACATCCCATCGCTAGCGAGTGCGGTGGACCCGAACGGCAACCACAAAGTTTTAGGTTCCGACAACAAACAGCCTATAAATATATTCAAACCCCGCAAATCAATATGGCCACAAATGAAGGACAATATATAATAACCGCCCCGAGCAGGTAAGGAAAGGGCGCTCACAAGGACTTGATACTGGCGAGCGCCGACCATTGGGGGGGTAGGGTACCGGTGAGTTTGTTATTGTCTAGCGCCCTGCATCACGGATAGCAAATAAAGCCACACGTTCATCTCGAGTGAACGCAGCATATCATATTAGTACAGACGTGGAACAAATCACGGGCACTGTGCTCATCAATCCATCGTTGTGATGTCATCATGCGCAGCATGACAGGGATCCGAGGCGCACAATCTCGCGGCTTTGGTGAGCTTCGACCATTCGGGGGGTAGGGTGCCAATAAGGTTGTTCTCCCCCACGTCACTGCATAAATAGAAAACGGCCAACATGCTCAGCGCGAGTGAGCGAAGGACGTAGTAGTAAATTGGCATTCAATCATTGTGATGTCGTGGTGAGAAAAGGGATCCGAGGCGTACATAACGCCGACAGCGACGAGCGCCGACCATTGGGGGGGTAAGCTGCCGGATAGCTTGTTTTGGTCGAGACCCCTGCATTAAAAAAGGGCAATCCAACATGCTCACCGTAAGCTCAAGGACAAACGGACGGTGACTGCGCAATTCTGGAAATTTTCAAGCCGTGCGCTCGTCAATCAATGCTTCGAACGACAGGGGCCCGAGGCGCACATTATGCCGATGGCGGGGGCGAGCGCCGACCATTGGGGGGGTAGGCTGCCGGTGACGCCGTTATCGCCCAAGTATCTGCACCAAACACAATAATGGTAATGTTCATGCGCTCCTTCCTTTGAAAGGACAGCGACGACACCACTAAGAGTATCGCTGACACTGCCTTGGGCGTGATAAACGAAGTGCCAGCAGCTATCGCGGGCCAAGCATTACTCGAGAGGGGCGTACAGTGATTCTAGGCTCGTGAGCGCTGACCATTCGGGGGGTAGGGTGCCAGACAACTCGTTGTCGTCGAGGTCACTGTATCACGGATAGCAATCCAAGAGTCAAAGCATCAGTGAGTCGGGAGACGTTTAGTCCCACATCCATGTTGGTTACAAAGCATGCGAACAGAATGTTGGCCGCATTCTTGTGCATTTATAGCTCTCTTAAAAATTGTAGTGAATACGGCTAAACATCCAAAAGGGTTGTTAATAATGAACCCAAAACATGAGTAAAAACAATCGATAAGCGGAGGGACATCGACAGTAGGGTATATGAAGAGTTGCCCGACATCCAAACAGAGGGAGCAATCTACAATAATAAGGGCATCGCACATTTCAGTTGCGCCCGTCAGCGCGGACCATGCGGGCGGGATGTTGCCGGTGAGCTCATTGGTGTATAATATTCTGCGCCACAACCAGGAACACGCCGTCAGAGGCAGTCACGACGTAGTCGCGCACAGAGTCGGTGGTGATGAAGTGACACAGAGCAGAATTGCATAGTTCCCACGGGCGTAGATACACTGTGGGCGATAGACACACTTACATATTATCCGCATTGCGGAGAGCCGACCATTGAGGAGGTATAGTCCCGTTTAACCAATTATCGTTCAGTTCACTGCACAGCCACCAAAGGAAGGAGTGGGTTGTCGGTTAGACTCAAGACGGTGTGATGAGACCGAAACTATGATGTCCTCCGAAGGACAACAACGGCGACACTGAGAATATCACTGACATATCACCTTATTGAGATTATGGGTGTATTGAATTCGTAAGCTGCTTTTGTGGAAGAAGCAATGGAGAATGAATGGCGCGTGGCTTACAGAGATTCGAGGCTCGTGAGCGCTGACCATTCGGGGGGTAGCGTACCAGACAACTCGTTGTCTTGCAAGTCACTGCGTCACGATTCCCGGACCAGCAAAGTCTTAGCACAGGTAAGTCGGAAAAGGGTCCGTCAAGTTGATTAATGACCATAGAAGAGCCGATTCACGCGCGAGGCTTATGCTTCACGCAGAGTAGTAGGGGAACTTACAGTGTTTCTAGCCCCGTGAGGCACGATAGCGATGCCGGGAGCGGCCCGGCAATCTCAAAATCGTACATGTCACTGCGCCATCAGAGCATGGGCAGTTGCACTACTAGTCAGCTGAAAGCAAGACATACATGCAGAGAAAATATTGTCACACTCCCTGAAAATATGGCAGTTGCACTATATAGTCAGCTGAAAGCAAGACATAAATGCAGAGAAAACATTGTCGCACTCCCTGAAAATATGGCCGCACATACCGAAAATGTGCAGAAACCTAGTGCGCGCGAGGGTGTTCATCGGGCAGGCAGTATTGTGTAGGTTTTAATAGATAGACCGTAGATCCTCAGCACTTACTTTTGCTTCGTAGCGTTGAGGGCGCATTCAAATATTAGATAGAAAAAGTAAAACGACAGAGAAGTGGTCGCCGCCTTTGGCAAAGTTGAATCAACAAATAATGCATCCGATGAAGGGGGGGGGGGGGGTTGCGTACAGTTTTGTTACGATTGAGTCGTCGTTTATATCGCATGTAACTCCTTCGAAGGTGCACAAGGAGTTTTCTGCAGACCAATCTTTTGGCTCACCCGTAAGCAGAATTGCCCAGTCAAGCAGGATTTGTTTGTCCGACAAAGGGCAGGGGTCCACAACTCTCGGAGCATCGGCGGCAGGCGGCTCCAGAGGATTAGAACAGCCTGGGGGAGGCACAGCGGACAGTTGTGCTGCAAGGTTTTCCTCACTGCCAAAGCCGACCTGTCCCCCGCCCACGTCGCATTCCTGTACCGCTGAGAGGAGCGAGGTGCCGAGACTCGGTTCGGACGACGTAAACTCACTCAGCTCTACCACACGGGCGACCGCGGCGTCGCGGGACGTAGTGGTGACGAAGTAAACCGTGAAGAAAAAAATCCCGTTGCTGTCCTTCCTCAAGCTACCGGCGGTTACCGAGTTCCGGCCGTCCACCAGTAAATCTTCGATACGGATGGCAAACTCGGTCAACCAAGCGTTGATTTTGGACAGGTCCTGGACGGTGGGCGCAAACGTGACAAACGCCTCCAGCAGAGAGCGCGCACGTTGGCGGCGACGGTTATTATCAAGCGGAACGAGACGGACAATAATGCTGATGGATGAAGACTCTGGCGTAGTGGAGTCAGAGGAAGAGGACTGCGCGGGAGAAGAATCAGACGAGCTCTTGGACGAAGAGGAACGGTCGAAATCGGTGGAGCTTTCTGGGCGGTCTTCAAGATTGGCGAACACTGCGAACTCAACGTTAGCGCCCCCGACAGTTTTTTTCACCAGCTTAGTGGCATGGTCTCTCAGATGCTTCTGGCACGTCACAATGTCGAGTTCAACGCCCAAGTCAGATGGGCGCTGTTCCTTAGAGGCTTCGACGCCCTCAGATCCGGTGTACGCACCGCAATGCCCAGAGGACTTATTAAGAGCATTGGCACCCCTCGGAGAATGAGATAGGCCGTCGGCGAAGGCAACAGTCAGCGAGACAGTGACGACGATGACAAGCAAAGCGGACTTGACATTCAAACGGCGAGGCATGATGACGTCAAAGTACTCCTTGCAGCTGTCCACGATGAATGACGGCACTTCTGACAGTCCTACAAATGGTTACTGGAACGGTCAGAACCAAACGATGGCAGCGAGCTACTCGAGCATTGCGTGCACAGCAAACACGGTTCGGTTCACAATATTAAAAGGCGACGCGCGGTTATACGCACCCTTTCCGAAAGTCGCCCACAAGGCCTAGAATACAACAGCAAACGGCTTTGATACCTGCGCACACGCGTATAGTTGTTGGGGTGGTGTGGGGGTGGTTGCGGCCCGGGGACCAGGTTGGTTATGTCTCACCCGACATCATAAGCCAATTACGGTTAAGCGATTTCATAAGGAGATGCTGGCTCAACGCTGCGCAAGAGCGACTTCCGACCTTTTTGACATTCAAGGGCAATATCGTAATGAAAGTCATAAAGAAGAAGGTCATGCCGTTGACCTTGTTTTAATTGGAACGATAGCACTTCTGACAGTCCTACAAATGGTTACTGGAACGGTCAGAACTAATTTTGTGCAGCGAGCTTCTCGAGCCTTGCGTGCACAAACACGGTTCGGCTCACATTATTAAAAGGCGACGCGCGGTGGTTGTACGCACCCTTTCTGAAAGTCGCCCACAAGGCCTAGAATACAGCAGCAAGCGGCTTTTATACCTGCGCACACGCGTGTGTTGTGTCTTGTTGAGGTCGGGTAGGGGTGGATGCGGCCCGGGGACCAGGTTGGTTATGTCTCACCAAACGGAAGCCAACGGTTTCATGTGAGCAGACGTTGGCTCAACGCTGCGCAATAAGAGCGACTTCCAACCTTTTTGACATTCAAGCGCAATATACTAACGACGGTGATAAGGTAGACGGTCATACCGTTGACCTTACTCTGAGGTACCTGTACCTGTACACCCCGTTAATCATTGCATCAGCGGTTGATTGGCTGAACTGAGGTAGCAATCTAAAGTACTCGTACCCGTACCCAAACCCGTACCCATACCCTTCTGTTAGACATTAAAAATAATAATATATAATTGAAAATGATTCATTATTCTGATGATGGCCTCCACTGCTTTTTTTTCTTGTAAGAAATTTCGTTATTATTATTCTGATGATGGTCACTTCCTGGGACCCCCTGCGTTTCTCGTGGCTATTGGCGACGCTATGCCGGAGGCGTATGCTAGCGTTGGCCTCACAGTAACCATCCGCAAAAACTGTTTGTATTCCCCTTTGGGTGTCGGTGATGCTTTCGATAACTTACCCGACGGCCGCATTGTGACGAGTACAGTCCTGCAACAGTACATTGCAGGACATTGTACAGGTACTCGTTACGGATATCAATTCGTGCTTTTCCACAGGATGGACGTATACTCGTGGGTACGTCGCTACTGCAATATTGTAATGGTGCTGATGCTACAGTACGACCAGTACCTCCCGGTACGTACAGATATGCATAATTAATCTAACCAGCCAGATGACGCGCCATAGCGAGTTCTTCGATGCTAAAGGAGCCGCGTCGTGAAACCCAATGCTAGGCAGGCCGCGTCTCGAGACAGATGACGACGGTTGAGCAGCACTAACGCCTGACACGTAAGCTAGTCTTACAGGCGTAACTAAGTCTGGGCTGGAACCTATTTAAGCCCAGTGCAGTAGAGGGAGGTGACAGAACCTTTTAACAATTCCTTTGTTCATTTACAACATCTACGTGGTTTTGGTAATTCACGTTGGAGGAACTAAATCGTCGGACTTAAAGTTGGTGTTTCAGCGTGAGCCTCGTTCTGGTAAAACTTGGTTCCCAGCTGGCTCTGTCTTACCTAACGAAGAGCCTGTCGACGCTGCTATTCGCGAGTTACACGAGGAGACCGGTCTTGTTCTGACATCGGATGATTTGACGCTGTTGAGTGGTGAACCTGTTAACGTTACACTACCTCAAGGACGACAGCTTGTTTACGTGTACTCGGCATCTATTCCTGTCCTGTTTGCTACGAACGACTTACGTACACCTGCTCAGGTCGAGCAGGCTGTTTTGGAACAGTCGACAGTTAATCCGGATGGCACTTACGTCGTCCCGGAATCCATCAACATTGACGGTCTGACACTTACGCCCGCACAGACAGGGTTACTTCGTGCTAAGAAGCACAAGAGTGAATTACTTCACTTCGGTTACGTGGCTCAGTGGGAATCTTTCTATCGAGCAATGACACAACATGTTCCAGTCATGCATGACGACACGTCTATCCCGAGACAGTTACACATGTACCCCCGGTTTACGACGGTCGACTCTGGTTCTGTCTGGCTGCTGATTGTTGGACACATCAACCGACTGACTGGAGTGGGACCTACAGATTTACGAGTGGGAATGCCGATGCCTACCCACAACTTTGCTGGACTATCTGTGACTCTCACGGAGACTCAGCGTAAGGCTGCTATTACTTCACCGTACCAGAATGGTCGAGTGCCTAATGTACTGGAGGATTGGCTTGAAGCGCAGCCTCAGCGTTTTATAATGCTTGGAATTACGGCTAACTCGTACAATGCAGTGTTCTGGGTTACTTCACAGTTTTCTGGACACCTTGGTGGGTGGTGGTTGAACCGGAAAAATCAGCCTCCAATTCCATCTACGTACAACGAGCTTGTTGAGGAGTTACGCAAGTCGACGTTTCTTCCGAACATTCAGGACGACGCGATTAACGCTTTGATGAACTTTACGCAGAGCAACACGATGAGTTACGCAATCTACACTAAACAGTACAACGACTACTTACGTCGGTCTCGTCAAAACCTGACAGCTGAAGTGCAGTGTGTGCGCTTCATTAATGGCCTGGCAAACGATGCGCTCAAGAAACTGGCTAAGTCACACCGAGCTCAACTAGGATACCAGACTACGCTAGTGGAGCTGCAAAACTTTTTGAATAACGTCGTGACAGATTCGCCGGAATTAGGCAATGCGAGGTCTGCTGCTGGACCATCTGCCCAGCCTACACGTAAGCGCAACCTTGATGACCCTCTCGAGGAAGCCTCTAACATCTGGAAACGTAACAAAGGTGGCCGTGGACGTGGCCGCGGACGTGGACGTGGAGGTGGCAACAATGGTGGACGTGGTCAGACATCTGGTCGTGAAGATTTTAATTCGCTTGCAAATGCGATGACACCTGAGGAGCGCAAACGACACATGGACGAGGGACTTTGCTTCAAGTGCCACAAGAAGGGACACCGCTTGTTCCAATGCCCGGAGTTCAAAGGCAAGGCACCGATGCAACCTAAGAAGCAATGATGGTGGCAAGGCTGTTCTACAAATGAACTGGAGCAGCCGGCTACATCTACTGTTCATTCTGAGACACTGCTAGCGACAGAGGTCGTCGATACACCTTCGGCATCTCCATCGACTACAGTTGCGACACCTGTAACACTAGTGGCAGGTCGTCGTCGTCAGACTAAGCAGAGACAGAGTCGTAAACCTGTAACCAGACGTTCAGTTGATTGGAAACTGGTTGACTCAGTCTTTGACCCTCTGCATGCACGATTCAACTTCACGTTGGAAGGATGTGCTGATGATGAAGGTCTGAACTCGCACGGTGACTTACCTCACTGTTCGCCGAGTGACTCGATTCTAGACAGAGATTTGACAGGAGAACGGGTGTTCATCAATCCACCCTGGGAGTTAGCTGAGCAAATTGCGCAGCATTTTGAGGATTGTCGTCGAACATCTCCGACATCTACGATGGCTGTATTTGTGCTACCAAAGTGGGCGAAATTTACTCAGGTGACTAAGCACTGGAAACTTTATCAAGAATTCCCAGCAAGGACACAGCTTTTTACACGTCAGTCACTGGAGAACCCAGCGCAACAGGAGGTGGTTGCTCCAGCCCCTTGGCCTGTACAGCTGTGGTTAGTCGACGCAGATTGTGCGTTTAACGACTCTTCAGAACCTACAGCACCTGATCAACCCGACTCGGTACCTGTACCAACAGACGACTCGGAACAGTCCATCGCTACGCTGCGACAATTTTCTTCGCCAGCTACAGCACTACTGACTGACCTCACGGAAGCTCGCCCGTTAATTCGAACTGAGCTGACTGTGAAAACTCCTGATGGCGGACACCACATTTCTGGATTAGTGGACTGCGCAGCGACGCTTGACTTTGTGTCAGAGGACTTTGTACGACGCTTTGCTTTACAGACTCGGAAGTCTGCAAGTAAGACTCCAGTTCGACTCGCTAATGGACAACGAGTGACTTCTTCGACAGTCTGTGACGTCACGTTTGAGCTGGCTCAACACGAATTTCAACGGACTTTTTACGTTCTACGTGATTTACGCACGGCTGATTTAATCCTGGGTTTACCATGGCTTGATGACGAACATGCCTCTTTACAATTTGGTACAACCAGAATTTTTACACTGATGGACGGTACAGCTGTGGAGACTACACTCGAGGAACGACGCCCTGAGTGTCTGCTACTGTCATCTACGAAAGTTCAGAAAGCTCATGCGCAAGACGCGCCGCAGCAGAGGACGTCATGCTGATTTTTACGTCATCGAACTTACGTCAGCAGCTGAACAACAGACGGATTTCCACACTGGAGAGGAACTAACGGCAGAACAACGTGACAACTTCCGGTCGACACTCTTCGATGACTTCCCGGAGTTACTTCAACCTGTCGACTCTCCACCTGTAAGCCGACAGTGGGATCATCCCATTGAAACAACTGGCCCGATGCGACGTCAACGTCTGAACCGACTGTCACCGGCAGAGCGCGCTGAACTTAATCGACAGCTCAAAGACGCAGTGGAAGCTGGTTTAATACGCCCCAGCTACAGTGAATTCGGCTCGCCAATTCTTTTTGTGCGGAAAGCTGATGGCTCACTACGTCTGTGCATTGACTACCGTGGCCTTAACGAGGTTACGCGTAAGGACGCCTACCCACTTCCGAGAGTGGATGACACACTGGACGAACTTAAGGACGCGAATTTTTACACACACCTCGACCTCGCTTCTGGATTCTGGCAAGTTCGAGTGCGTGATCAGGACGTTCACAAGACGGCTTTTCAGACCCCTGATGGCTTAATGGAATGGGTCGCCATGCCGTTTGGACTGTGCAATGCACCAGCTACATTTCAGAGGATGATGAACGACATTCTTCGCGACTTTTTACATAAGTTCGTGACAGTCTACCTGGATGACGTCTGTATCTACAGTCGAACTCTGGAAGAGCACCTGGAGCACCTACGTCTAGTGCTACAGCGATTCAAGGAGGAAGGGCTGAAATTACGCCTTAAGAAATGCTTTTTCGGATTGCAAGAAATGGAGTATCTGGGCTACACTGTGTCAGCCGGGAAAATTTCGGTTTCCACAAAGAAAGTCGAGGCCGTTGCAGACTGGCCAGTGCCCAAGACGCAGAAGGAGGTTCGCAGTTTCGTACAGTTCTGCAACTTCTATGCGAGATTCATACACCATTTTAGCGACCTTACGGCTCCATTGACGGACTTACTGCGGAAGTCCCAGCCACAGAAGGTTACGCTGACGCCTGCCTGTTTGGAAGCCTTTGAGACTCTCAAGTTACGGCTCATTTCCGCGCCATGCCTGATCCTTCCGGAGGTCGGCTCGGACGCGACGTTCACCGTGGCTACAGATGCTTCAACAGTGGGGATTGCAGCAGTCCTGTTGCAAGACCAAGGAGGCGGTCTTCAACCAGTCTCTTACTGGGCGCGTAAGCTGAATCCAGCTGAGCGTGGTAACACTTACTCTGCGTACGACTTAGAAGCTTTGGCCGTATGCGAAGCTGTCAAGCATTGGAGGTGCTATCTTGAAGGCTGTTCTAAGTTCCTTGTCGTAACAGACCACGACACACTGCGGCATCTGCTCAGGCAACCGAACAACAGGCTGAACAAGCGGCAAGCAAGATACCTGCGGGATTTGCAACCGTTTGTGGGCTCGATGACACTTGCATATCGCAAGGGAGCTCTGAACGAAGCCGACCCGTTAAGCCGGCGTCCAGACTTCGTACCTCAGGCCACAGTTCCCTTATTTTGGGATGGCGAGGTTCCGTCAGATCGAGAATTACGACGGAAGTCCCAGCTGCTGTTTGAAGACGCACAGTTAAATTCACTGACTGTTAACGCGTTGCAGCTGAGCCCTGAGTTCGCTGATCTCATTCGCGAGGGGTTCTCACGAGATTCGTTTTATGGGGACGATGGTGAGTGGACAAGAGACAGCCGGATAGAAGCCAGAGATGGGTACTTTTGGCGTCTCAATCGCCTCTGTATTCCACAGAACTCTGAGCTCCGACTGAGATTGATCGCAGAGCTGCACGAAAGTTCGTCAGCCGGTCACAGAGGAGTTGCTAGCACTCTTGCTAAAGCACTCGACAGATTCTGGTGGAAACGAATCCGCCAAGATGTGAAAGATTTTTGTGAACGCTGCGTCGTATGCCGACGAGCAAAGATTCGACCGCAGATGGCTGCGACTCTTTACCCATTGCCTGTTCCACCCAGACCGTGGCACACAATTGGTCTTGACTACCTGACACACTTGCCTGAGAGCAATGGCTTTAACAGTGTGCTGATTGTAGTAGACCATCTAACTCGAATGGCCCATTTTCTGCCATGCACAGAGTCGATTACTGCCGAAGAAACTGCTACTTTGTTTTTACAGGGAGTCTACCGTTTACATGGACTGCCCCGTGTGCTAATCAGCGACCGCGACCCGAAATTTGTCAGCGCCTTCTGGCAGACACTTTGGAGACGCCTTGGAACGCGTCTGAACATGTCTACCAGCCGACACCCAGAAACAGATGGACTGACAGAGCGCGTGAACAGCACGTTTCAGCAGCTTCTTCGTTGCTTCTGTTGCTATGATGGCTCTGATTGGACGACACTTTTACCGCAAGTGGAATTTGCGTACAATGCTTCGCGTGCACTCGGAATTGAGCACACACCGTTTGAGGCTAACTTTGGTTTTTCTCCTGAGGAGCCTCCTGACCTGCTCTTCAGCATGCGACCATCGATTCCAATTTCGCAAGACGCAACAGAGCGGTTGAGATTGTTACAAGAAGTACACAGCCTGATACGCTCTGTGTTACAGCTACATAAGGACGAGATGCAGGCGCGCACAGAACAGTCTACAGCGCCACACTTCGCTAAAGGAGACAAGGTGTCAGTCGTCACGGCAAATCTTTTTCTGCGAGGACAACCCAACAAGAAACTCAGGGACAGACAGCTCGGCCCTTTTTCAGTGGAGGAGCAGATTGGAAAACACATTTACAAATTGAAACTACCAGCGACAGTACGCTTACACCCTGTGTTCCACGTTAATAACTTACGGCCCTGCTCTACCGCTCCACTACGTCCAGCTGTCCCGGTAAATGTACCTGAAGGAGACGACGAGGAGTTCGACGTCTCACACATCTCTGCTGTGTGCATCAAGTCGCTACCAGGGCGACGAGGCAAATATTTACTCTTCATGACGCACTTCAGTGATAACGACATTCCACCTGTCTGGCACCGTTTGAATGAGGTGCATCGAACAATTGCGTTACAAGAATTCTTGGAGACGCCCCAATGGCGCAAGTTCGCCAAGACTCAGGCGTACATCGACTTCATGCACGCTCACCCAGCGCGCATTCCTGAGTCCCAGTAACTGCTTCTGAGGACCATTTGGCTCGTTGCGGCGGAGATGCTTCGGTCCACACCGCTCAGTCTTGGTTAGTGACGGCCCTTGCGGAAATCATCTCCGAGGTTCGTGGCGCACTCGGGGTTGGCGTCGAGGTTCTCACAGATCCCACGATGTTAGTTCAACTCCCCAACGGCAACGATGTGACGAGTACAGTCCTGCAACAGTACATTGCAGGACATTGTACAAGTACCCGTCACTAATTCCAATCCGTGCTTTTCCATCGGACGGACGTACAAACGTGGGTACGTCGCTACTGCAATATTCATAAGGGTACTAATGCATACTGTACGACTAGTACCTCCCGGTACGTACATGTACGCACGGTTAATCTAACTAGCCAGATGACGCGCCTAAGCGAGTTCTCCGATGCAGAAGGAGCCGCGTCGTGAATCCCAATGCTAGACGGGCCGCGTCTCTGGACAGATGACAACGGTTAGACAGCCCTAACGCCTGACACGTAAGCGAAGCAAGCACGCGTAATAAGTTATATGGGCAGAAAGCTATTTAAGCCCAGTGCAGTAGAGGGAGGTGACAGAACCATTTAACAATTCCATTGTTCACTTACGATATATCCTGCTAAAGTACAAGCAGTGAAACATCTTCTCAACATCATCTCTCGACAACATCATTTTGCCATCTTGCAACGACAGAACTAGACAGATTAGAACTGATTTGTGCTAGCGTTTAGCTTGAGGAGGCTAACCGCCACACTGGTTTCGGAGCTCTTTGGTCGACCCACGTTTTCGCTACCATTTGATTCGCTCGACGTTGCTTGATTGACTTGAAATGGCTTCTGTTGGACCCGGACGTTACGTGGTGGTCGTAATTCACGTTGGAGGGACTAAACTGTCGAACGTTAAGCTTGTGTTACAACGCGAGCCTCGTACCGGTAAAACTTGGTTCCCGGCTGGTTAAGTCACAACTAACGAAGAGCCTGTTGATGTTGCCGTTCGTGAGTTACACGAGGAAACCGGCCTAACTTTGACTCCGGATGATTTGACGCTGTTGAGTGACGCACCTGTTCGAGTTGGGTTACCTAAAGGACAACAGCTTGTTTACGTGTACTCGGCTTCTGTTCCCGTTCCGTTCGTTACTAGCCATTTGCGTACTCCTGCTCAGCTCGAGCAGGCTGTTACAACTCAGTCGACGATTAATCCGGATGGTTCTTACGTCGTCCCGGACACACTTGATATCGGTGGTCTAAATCTTACGCCCGCCAAGACGGGATTACTTCCTACTGTGAAACATAAGAGCGAGTTTCTTCACTTCGGTTACGTGACTCAATGGGAGACTTTTCGTCGTGCAGTCTACACGTCTCAAGCACTCTTCTACGCCGACACGACTATTCCGAGGCAGTTCTTCATGTATCCCCGGTTTTCGTCGGTCGATTCTGGTAATGTCTGGCTACTGATTCGTGGTTACATTAATCAGCTGTGTGGTGAAACACCGACTGATTTACGTGTGGGAATGCCTATGCCTACGCGAAACTTGGCTGGATTACATGTGACCCTTACGGGGACTCAACGCAAGGCTGCAATTAACTCCCCGTTTCAGTTTGGTGGCAATGCCCGTGAATTGGAGGATTGGCTCGAGGCGCAACCTCAACGCTTTTTCTTACTCGGCATTACGGCTGATTCGTACGACTCGGTTATCTGGGTTACTTCACAGTTCTCATGACATCTGAATGGGTGGTGGCTGAATCGGAAAGACCAAGCTGCTATTCCGTCTACGTTTGAGCTGCTTGTCGCGGAGCTACGGAAGACTACGTTTCTCCCGAACATCCAAGATGATGCGATTAACGCTCTGCTCAACCTTACGCAAGGCAGCATGAGTTACGCTCTCTACACCAAGCAGTTCAACGACTTCTTACGTCGGTCACGTCAGAATCTTACAACCGATGTGCAGTGCGTGCGCTTTATTAACGGATTGGTGAACTTTACACTGAAGAATCAAGCGAAGTCACACCGGTCTCAGAAAGGTTACAACATCACTCTGGTGGAGCTGCAAAATTTCCTGAATGACTTCGTAACAGATTCTGTGCGACGCATGACTGCTTGCGCGGCTCATAGCTTACTGCACCCCTGCTCAGTGTAAACAAAAAGCCAAACCGTGAACGGCGCGTCTCGCTGTCATTGCCCGTGTCCGCATCAGCAAAGCTTGTGAGTTGGAGTGAGTTGTCCGTACCCCCCCAAACGCCAGGCTCATGTTGAGTGAGCCCTTGAGGTATCGTAACACCTTCTTCATGGCTTGCATGTGGGCCACGGTAGGGTTCGCTTGCGCTGAGCCTAGTATGCTGAGCGCAATTGAGATGTCCGGTCGAGTGCTTACATGAGCGTAGTGGAGACTGCCGAGCACGCTTGGGTAGATTTCACGGACCGTTCCCGTTAGAGGCACATGTGTCTGCTTTGAAATAGAAGCAAGAAAAGCATGTTCCATCGGCACGAGGGCTTGCAGTTGACCATGTCGTGTTTTTGAAGCAGCTCGCGCACGTACTTGCCATGGTCGAGGCTGATGGTGCGCGCGGTTCGGTTCTTGGTGATGTGCATGCCAATGATGGCCGATAGTTCACCATGGTCCTTGATGTCAAACCGTGAACGGACGAGGGCGGTGAAGGCCACTCGCCATGCAGTGTTATTGCACGCGCAACATGAATGTCGTCAACATAGAGCGCGATCATGGCAAAGACCCCGTCTGCTTCAAAAATGTAGATTCAGGGATCGGACATGAGCTGCCGGCAACCCTGAGAGACTAGTCAGTCGCGAAGGAGTTCATTAAATTCTCTAGGCGACTGCTTCAAGCCATACAAACACCGACGCAGGTGGCACACGTTGGCTGTGCCCTCGTCGAGCCCAAGGGGCTGTCGGATGTAGACATCCTCCTTAATGGGTGCGTACATGAAGGCTGTGTCGATATCGAGGCCGCCCAGCTCGAGGTCGTGCGCAGCTTCGATACTAAAGAAGATGCGGAGACTGGCAAGTCGGATCACCGGCGAGAAGGTCTCCGTGTAGTCGATTCCCTCGCGCTTGCTGCAGCCTTTAGCGGCAAACCGAGCCTTGTACCGTGAAACTGCCCCGGAGGCGTTTGTCGTAGCTTTGTAAACCCACATGTTGTTGACGACCCGCCGTCAAGCAGGCAGGGCAGCTAGGTCCCATGTCTCGTTAGAAGTTAGTGAGTCGAGCTCGATCGGCATGGCTAGTTGCCACTCCGTGCGCTGGGGACTGAGCAATGCCTCCATGTAGGAAGTCGGCTCAACACAGACCTGGGCGGACACGAGAGCGACGTCCGACACGGATCCTTCGGTGGACGGGTGCCGTGGGTGAGCAACCACGATGGAGAGGTATAAGGGATGACCACGATCTCCTCAACGTGGTGAGTTAGGTCAGTCGAGCAAGCGTTAGTGACAGACACGCGTGGCACAGTTGACACATGAGCCACGTAGTCCTCGAAGTGGGTAGGCGGGCCGGGAATTCGAGTGGGTCTATCGGTCACAGGCGCAGGGAGAGTGTCATGTGAGCCCGGGGTCATATCAGTGGCTGAGTGGTTGTCAAGGTGTCAGAGGAATCGTCTGCGCCCAAAAACACATCGATCGACGCGTCTACGGGGTGTGAGGTCCCAAAGCCCGGCAGCTTCTCATGGAACTTGATGTGAACATACGTAGTAATGCGCGTGGTTGCGGGATTGTACACGCGGTAGCCCGGAGAGTTTTGTGAGTACCCCACCATCACGCCTCGGAACGCCTTCATGCCGAGTTTCCGTCTGAGATTGTCAGGTACCTTAGCAAAGATTGTACACACAAACACCATGAAGGTAGATGCATCAACGTTACCCGTAAGGAGTGCGAGCGGAACTCCTCCAGAGGGACCGATAGCGCGACTGTAGGTGCGGTTGCGGAGGTAGACAATTGTGTTGATCGCACACGACCACATGTTGTTAGGGGCAGACATGGCGTCAAGCATAGAGGATGCACAATCACGCAGAGTGCGCCACGGACGTTCTGCCCTCCCTAGCATGTGATGTGCATACGGGGCGGAGAACTGAGTGCTGAAACCCATACGTGTGCACATGAGTTGCGCGTTAGCCGCCTCGAAAACATAGTCCGAGTCGAACTTAATGTACGGGGAAGACGCATGGAGCTGTGAGTGGAAACGGGCATGGGTGTGCCACGCGTCCAAGAGATTGGTCTGCGGCTTTGATCATGTCTCATTTTTGGACTTCAGAAACCTAGCTCACATAAAGTTTGTGTGATGGTCAATAACCAGAAGACAATACCGCAATCCGTACGGAGAAGGGACGTGGACGGGACCCCCCAGGTCACAAGAGAAATGCTGAAGAGGGGCTGCATGCTTGTGAGTTGCATTGCGATTTTGTGGGGCCGAGGTGGCCTTATTCAAATTGCAAGATTCACAGGAGAGTTCAATTACATAGCTAGGCATGGACGGCACATAGGGAGTATTATTCGAATGCTGTGCCTGAAGGCTATGCATATTCAAATGTCCCATACGGCTATGCCACAGGGCAGGGTCACACTCAGCAGCAAGTGCGACCGACCGTCCATTACGACTGTCTACTCTGTGCGAGGACATCCCCGCAGAGGCATTTGTCCTGAGGAGAAGGTAGAGACCATTCCCGGACGGCACTAGCATCCCCATTCCTGTGGAGACAAGCAACATGCCACTGTTAGAGTTAGTTGGAAACGAAAACTCGCAGCCAGCAATGTTTTTGCATCCAGCTCACACTCAGCAGACGGCTAATTTTCTGTGCCGACCGCGATGACAAGTCAGGCGTGTATAGTGCATGAACATGCCGAATAACAGCATGACCACACACGAGGCAGATTGGAACGCGAACGAGGCCGCTGCCCTTCACTGAGACACCGACATCACCGACGGTGCTATGCCGAGAGGAACGACAAAACTCCGAGAAATCATAACGAAATGCAGTTAAGTTGACAGAGCATGCAGAGTCAAAGTCTACGGATGAATATCTCTTCAAATATTTTGTGAAACTGTACTGGATGGTCAACGTCCATTTTCTTCTTCTGTCGGTATATACTGGATTCTTCCCATACGACGCTGTGGGTCGCGAATCTCACACTTTTGGTGCCCCTGAAAGCGCCCCCCAATTTATAACAGATGCTACACATTGGCCATTATGCTCAAGTAAGGTACTAAAGGACTGTCACGGAGAGGAATGAATACTTTAGCTCTCGGCAACTGCTGACCTGTGGGAATTACTTACAACAAGGTCACGTACTTCCTTCCTCCTAAGCGGTGGTCTCCGCTCGTAGGGAAGGAGGTTAGTGGTTGGAATACGGAAATTGATTTGAAAAAAGTAAAATGAAACAGCGCGTTCAAGAAAAGACGAAAATAATGAAATGCAAGCATCTGCGGGTTACTCCTTTCGGGGCCACAACACGCCCAATGCGCGATTGTTGTGGGGACACTATAACGACTAGCGCCTTTCTCGCCTCGAGCCCGTGAGAATGGAGAAATTAGATCAAGTGCTTTCCTAGCATATCTCCTTGATCCCATTCCTTTGGGGGTACGTTGGGCGATGTTTTCAAAATTCCAGGGTTCTCTCGCAGATCCCTACATCGCCGGGGGCAACCGACGGACAATAGCACATAAGAACACATGGTTTGTGTTAGCCAGCGTCAAAACATACCCCCGTGCCGCATCGCTTAAAGGTAAGAGCCATATACGAAATGGAGCCGAGGATAGTGCAAAAGGGCAGCACTTACAATCCGTCCTCCGCCAGAGTATCCCCCAACGCTGTCCAGGGTATGGGGAGGGGAGTGCTGAGAGAGTTGTGGTCCAATGTCCTTACCACCCACCACCAAATACTCAGTCACAATGTCAGACAGTCTTTCCATGCGTTGACGGGATGCGGTCGCATATTGCGACCGACATCCTATCGCTAGCGAGAGGGGTGCGTGGACCGAACGGCAACCACAAAGTTTTAGGTTCCGACAACAAACAGCCTAAAAATATATTGAAACCCTGCAAATCAATATGGCCACAAATGAAGGACAATATATAATAACCGCCCCGAGCAGGATACAAGGTAAGGAAAGGGCGCTCACAATCTCCCGATACTGGCGAGCGCCGACCATTGGGGGGGTAGGGTACCGGTGAGTTTGTTATTGTCTAGCGCCCTGCATCACGGATAGCAAATAAAGCCACACGTTCATCTCGAGTGAACGCAGCATAACATATTAGTACAGACGTGGAACAAATCACGGGCACTGTGCTCATCAATCCATCGTTGTGATGTCATCATGCGCAGCATGACAGGGATCCGAGGCGCACAATCTCGCGGCCTTGGTGAGCTTCGACCATTCGGGGGGTAGGGTGCCAATAAGGTTGTTCTCCCCCACGTTACTGCATAAATAGAAAACGGCCAACATGCTCAGCGCGAGTGAGCGAAGGACGTAGTAAATTGGCATTCAATCATTGTGATGTCGTGGTGAGAAAAGGGATCCGAGGCGTACAGAAAGCGGACAGCGACGAGCGCCGACCATGCGGGGGGTAAGCTGCCGGATAGCTTGTTTTGGTCGAGACCCCTGCATTAAAAAAGGGCAATCCAACATGCTCACCGTAAGCTCAAGGACAAACGGACGGTGACTGCGCAATTCTGGAAATTTTCAAGCCGTGCGCTCGTCAACCAATGCTTCGAACGACAGGGGCCCGAGGCGCACATTTTGCCGATGGCGGGGGCGAGCGCCGACCATTGGGGGGGTAGGCTGCCGGCGACGGCGTTATCGCCCAAGTATCTGCACCAAACACAATAATGGTGATGTTCATACGCTCCTTCCTTTGAAAGGACAGCGACGACACCACTAAGAGTATCGCTGACACCGCATTGGGCGTGATAAACGCAATGCCAGCTATCGCGGGCCAAGCATTACTCGAGAGGGGCGTACAGTGATTCTAGGCTCGTGAGCGCTGACCATTCGGGGGGTAGGGTGCCAGACAACTCGTTGTCGTCGAGGTCACTGTATCACGGATAGCAATCCAAGAGTCAAAGCATCAGTGAGTCGGGAGACGTTTAGTCCCACATCCATGTTGGTTACAAAGCATGCGAACAGAATGTTGGCCGCATTCTTGTGCATTTATAGCTCTCTTAAAAATTGTAGTGAATACGGCTAAACATCCAAAAGGGTTGTTAATAATGAACCCAAAACATAAGTAAAAACAATCGATAAGCCGAGGGACATCGACAGTAGGGTATATGAAGAGTTGCCCGACATCCAAACAGAGGGAGCAATCTACAATAATAAGGGCATCGCACATTTCAGTTGCGCCCGTCAGCGCGGACCATGCGGGCGGGATGTTGCCGGTGAGCTCATTGTAGTATAATATTCTGCGCCACAACCAGGAACACGCCGTCAGAGGCAGTCACGACGTAGTCGCGCACAGAGTCGGTGGTGATCAAGTGACACAGAGCAGAATTGCATAGTTCCCACGGGCGTAGATACACTGTGGGCGATAGACACACTTACATCTTATCCGCATTGCGGAGAGCCGACCATTGAGGAGGTATAGTCCCGTTTAACCAATTATCGTTCAGTTCACTGCACAGCCACCAAAGGAAGGAGTGGGATGTCGGTTATAGACTCAAGCCGGTGTGATGAGACCGAAACTATGATGTCCTCCGAAGGACAACAACGGCGACACTGAGAATATCACTGACATATCACCTTATTGAGATTATGGGTGTATTGAATTCGTAAGCTGCTTTTGTGGAAGAAGCAATGGAGAATGAATGGCGCGTGGCTTACAGAGATTCGAGGCTCGTGAGCGCTGACCATTCGTGAGTAGCTATACCGCATACGTATTAGTTGCAGATAGCTACTGTAAGCTATTCTAGATATGATTAGTACATGTCTAGATCGGACATACCGATAAACTGTTTGACTCGGTACAGAGCTGTCGCTAGGCTACAGCTCACTCACTTCTGTTGTCCCGACACCACGCCTGTAGGCTGGTTGTCGCTGTAACTGTTCCGTTTGCGGGACTGTGACTGTAACTACGTTTGCGTACGTTATCTTCCACACTAACTGTGTATGCATGGTTTAACAGGTTATGGGCCCCCGCCTCACGTCACTCACGCGCGACAACCTGGTTCGGCGAGCTGCGATCGACAGCTCTCCCGCAGAAGGCAAGTTTCTATAGACACCTAGTACTTCCAACTTGTAGTCGGCGGTATCGCCAGTATACACTGCGATTTTAAAACCCGCCACCACCCTCTTAAGTCAGCCACCCGCCGGAGACAGCCAGCCACCCACACCGACGCACTCGTCGTGTGTGGACAGGGTGCACACAGGTCCAAGCTGGAGAACGGGGGGGTGCACTGTCGAGTGAATACGCATCCACAGGTTGCACGCTAGCCGTAGCTTACCTTTTTATTTTCATATTAGCTTATCGACTAGGCCATCAGCGCAGCGCTCCACCTGTCCTAGCCTTGGCCTCGACTTGTGCCCCACACTGGGTGGAGGATACAGAAAAGGTGCTCTGAGACACCCCGGGGCTACAGGCCGAGGGGTCGGCGGGCATCAGGCCGTCTCTTTGCATACCGCTGTTAGGCACGAGTCCGGCTAGCGGTTTTTACCGCTGCCTGTTTTTTAATCCAGCTCTTTCTTTTTCGCCCTCTGTCGAAATGGCGCAAAAAAACCCGCCTGTTGCACCTGTTGATTCCCCTGACCCAGGCTCTCAGCAGAGCACTGTCCATACCACCCAGGGTGTTCTCGAGCTGCTGCGTGTGCAACTGACGCGCCTTGACGCGTATCTCGACTCGCGGTCGGCCGCCATTGCTGCTCTTCCTGCTGCGGGTGCTTTATCGCACCCCCCTGTCGCTCAGCGCCGCCACGATGCTCACCTCGCACACTTTCCGGACGGCCACCACCTGCACACCCTCCCCCTCGAACACCCCCCGGATACTCTCGCGCTGATCTTTGCACAAGTAGCGCGCTTGACAGCTCGTTTCGACTTGCAGTCGGCCACGGGTGCTGTTGCTACTGCGGGTGCTAATCCGCACCCCCATGTCGCTCAGCGCCGCCACGTCGCTCACCTCGCACACTTTCCGGAGGGCCACCACGTGCACACCCCCCCCCTCGAACACCCCCCGGATCCCCTCGTGCTGCTTGTTGCGCAAGTGGCACACTTGACAGGTCGGTTCGACTCGCAGTTGGCCGAGGATGCTGTTGCTGCTGCGAGTGCTGTTCCGCACCCCCCTCTCACTCGGCGCCGCCACGATGCTCACCACGGACACTTTCGGGACAGCCACGTCGTGCACACCCTCCCCCTTCTTGTGCATCCTCAGCCTGGCTACGCCCCACAGGACGCACAATCAGCCATGTCTGCTGCTACCGCTGCAGCTCATGTTGGCGACCCCGCCGTCGCACAACGCCGCCCCGATGCGCACCGCGAGCCCTCGCGCCCCGATCTCGTGGGTGAACACTTGCAACCACCCCCCCAATACCCCCCGGCTGATTCTATCCTACACAGCGACCCCTCCCATCACAACATCGCGGTTAAACACCTCTCGCCACCCCCCCCCCACCCCCCCGTTGGATATGCCCCTCACCACCCCATACCTCTCATCCCGGAGGCGCCCTTTCACGGCGTCCCCCCCTCCCGTGACCACCCGAAGTCGTACGCCCCGCCGTCCCCAATGGCTGGCCGCTCTCCATTTCCGGGTGGCCCACCTCTACCCTTCCATGGACATCACTCTTCCCAAGCCAAGCGTGGCGACCACACCTCCCGTGGCCGTCGTCGCCCCACCGTTGACCCCATAGTCATCGGGCGACCGACACACGCAACCCCCGACTTTGACCCAGACGTCCACCCCAGTCTCTTGGACAGCCCCCACTACGCCCTCGTCTGCACGCGCCCCGCTGTCTCCCCGGTCTTGCGCATCCTTGGCTCCGCCCAAGCCTCACTCACAGAGGCACATTGGCGCGCTCTGCAAAAGGTCGTCCGCTCCATTCATGGCACCATTCACATGCGCCTGACGTTGGGGGGGGGGCTGGACCACAGCCTCCAACTCACAGGCTTTGCCGACGCTACCATGCTCACCAAACTCCTCCCAAGACATGCACTTGCAAAACACCGAAGTGCGATCATTGGAGGACAAGACCCAATGCAACGCTTCATCCCGTAGCTACCTGCAGGGGGAGTGTTGTAAGTAATACCGCATACGTATTAGTTGCAGATAGCTACTGTAAGCTATTCTAGATATGATTAGTACATGTCTAGATCGGACATACCGATAAACTGTTTGACTCGGTACAGAGCTGTCGCTAGGCTACAGCTCACTCACTTCTGTTGTCCCGACACCACGCCTGTAGGCTGGTTGTCGCTGTAACTGTTCCGTTTGCGGGACTGTGACTGTAACTACGTTTGCGTACGTTATCTTCCACACTAACTGTGTATGCATGGTTTAACAGGGGTAGCGTACCAGACAACTCGTTGTCTTGCAAGTCACTGCGTCACGATTCCCGACCAGCAAAGTCTTAGCACAGGTAAGTCGGAAAAGGGTCCGTCAAGTTGATTAACGACCATAGAAGAGCCGATTCACGCGCGAGGCTTATGCTTCACGCAGAGTAGTAGGGGAACTTACAGTGTTTCTAGCCCCGTGAGGCACGATAGCGATGCCGGGAGCGGCCCGGCAATCTCAAAATCGTACATGTCACTGCGCCATCAGAGCATGGGCAGTTGCACTACTAGTCAGCTGAAAGCAAGACATACATGCAGAGAAAATATTGTCACACTCCCTGAAAATATGGCAGTTGCACTATATAGTCAGCTGAAAGCAAGACATAAATGCAGAGAAAACATTGTCGCACTCCCTGAAAATATGGCCGCACATACCGAAAATGCGCAGAAACCTAGTGCGCGCGAGGGTGTTCATCGGGCAGGCAGTATTGTGTAGGTTTTAATAGATAGACCGTAGATCCTCAGCACTTACTTTTGCTTCGTAGCGTTGAGGGCGCATTCAAATATTAAATAGAAAAAGTAAAACGACAGAGAAGTGGTCGCCGCCTTTGGCAAAGTTGAATCAACAAATAATGCATCCGATGAAGGGGGGGGGGGGGGTTGCGTACAGTTTTGTTACGATTGAGTCGTCGTTTATATCGCATGTAACTCCTTCGAAGGTGCACAAGGAGTTTTCTGCAGACCAATCTTTTGGCTCACCCGTAAGCAGAATTGCCCAGTCAAGCAGGATTTGTTTGTCCGACAAAGGGCAGGGGTCCACAACTCTCGGAGCATCGGCGGCAGGCGGCTCCAGAGGATTAGAACAGCCTGGGGGAGGCACAGCGGACAGTTGTGCTGCAAGGTTTTCCTCACTGCCAAAGCCGACCTGTCCCCCGCCCACGTCGCATTCCTGTACCGCTGAGAGGAGCGAGGTGCCGAGACTCGGTTCGGACGACGTAAACTCACTCAGCTCTACCACACGGGCGACCGCGGCGTCGCGGGACGTAGTGGTGACGAAGTAAACCGTGAAGAAAAAAATCCCGTTGCTGTCCTTCCTCAAGCTACCGGCGGTTACCGAGTTCCGGCCGTCCACCAGTAAATCTTCGATACGGATGGCAAACTCGGTCAACCAAGCGTTGATTTTGGACAGGTCCTGGACGGTGGGCGCAAACGTGACAAACGCCTCCAGCAGAGAGCGCGCACGTTGGCGGCGACGGTTATTATCAAGCGGAACGAGACGGACAATAATGCTGATGGATGAAGACTCTGGCGTAGTGGAGTCAGAGGAAGAGGACTGCGCGGGAGAAGAATCAGACGAGCTCTTGGACGAAGAGGAACGGTCGAAATCGGTGGAGCTTTCTGGGCGGTCTTCAAGATTGGCGAACACTGCGAACTCAACGTTAGCGCCCCCGACAGTTTTTTTCACCAGCTTAGTGGCATGGTCTCTCAGATGCTTCTGGCACGTCACAATGTCGAGTTCAACGCCCAAGTCAGATGGGCGCTGTTCCTTAGAGGCTTCGACGCCCTCAGATCCGGTGTACGCACCGCAATGCCCAGAGGACTTATTAAGAGCATTGGCACCCCTCGGAGAATGAGATAGGCCGTCGGCGAAGGCAACAGTCAGCGAGACAGTGACGACGATGACAAGCAAAGCGGACTTGACATTCAAACGGCGAGGCATGATGACGTCAAAGTACTCCTTGCAGCTGTCCACGATGAATGACGGCACTTCTGACAGTCCTACAAATGGTTACTGGAACGGTCAGAACCAAACGATGGCAGCGAGCTACTCGAGCATTGCGTGCACAGCAAACACGGTTCGGTTCACAATATTAAAAGGCGACGCGCGGTTATACGCACCCTTTCCGAAAGTCGCCCACAAGGCCTAGAATACAACAGCAAACGGCTTTGATACCTGCGCACACGCGTATAGTTGTTGGGGTGGTGTGGGGGTGGTTGCGGCCCGGGGACCAGGTTGGTTATGTCTCACCCGACATCATAAGCCAATTACGGTTAAGCGATTTCATAAGGAGATGCTGGCTCAACGCTGCGCAAGAGCGACTTCCGACCTTTTTGACATTCAAGGGCAATATCGTAATGAAAGTCATAAAGAAGAAGGTCATGCCGTTGACCTTGTTTTAATTGGAACGATAGCACTTCTGACAGTCCTACAAATGGTTACTGGAACGGTCAGAACTAATTTTGTGCAGCGAGCTTCTCGAGCCTTGCGTGCACAAACACGGTTCGGCTCACATTATTAAAAGGCGACGCGCGGTGGTTGTACGCACCCTTTCTGAAAGTCGCCCACAAGGCCTAGAATACAGCAGCAAGCGGCTTTTATACCTGCGCACACGCGTGTGTTGTGTCTTGTTGAGGTCGGGTAGGGGTGGATGCGGCCCGGGGACCAGGTTGGTTATGTCTCACCAAACGGAAGCCAACGGTTTCATGTGAGCAGACGTTGGCTCAACGCTGCGCAATAAGAGCGACTTCCAACCTTTTTGACATTCAAGCGCAATATACTAACGACGGTGATAAGGTAGACGGTCATACCGTTGACCTTACTCTGAGGTACCTGTACCTGTACACCCCGTTAATCATTGCATCAGCGGTTGATTGGCTGAACTGAGGTAGCAATCTAAAGTACTCGTACCCGTACCCAAACCCGTACCCATACCCTTCTGTTAGACATTAAAAATAATAATATATAATTGAAAATGATTCATTATTCTGATGATGGCCTCCACTGCTTTTTTTTCTTGTAAGAAATTTCGTTATTATTATTCTGATGATGGTCACTTCCTGGGACCCCCTGCGTTTCTCGTGGCTATTGGCGACGCTATGCCGGAGGCGTATGCTAGCGTTGGCCTCACAGTAACCATCCGCAAAAACTGTTTGTATTCCCCTTTGGGTGTCGGTGATGCTTTCGATAACTTACCCGACGGCCGCATCATGCGGAAAGTAAATGTCTCCACGGAAGGGACGAAAGTATTGGGGGGGCCAATGGGTACATCCGATTTTGCTCGAGACGTGTTGGAAACGGCCTTAAGTAAGTATGAGGCCTACGGCGACCGTCGAAGGGGTTTAGCGGCTCACCGGCAGTGTCACACTGCGCTTCGTATCCATCAACATTGCAACCGCCGCTTCGGACACTTGGCCCGTACAATTCCCCGAGGTCTTGGCAGGGGCGAGGACTACGGTGACACCGTCGTGACCTTCCTCGAGCGCGCTGACAATGCCACCCTAGATGTGGCGGCTGAGATATTGGGCCTTCCCGCAGCTAGCCTACCCCGCAACACTCGCTCCGAGATGTCTCTTCCCATACGTTTCGGAGGCATGGGGGTGGGGGATTTGGTCCATGTCGGAGCGGCCGGCTTGGCGGATGCGGCCCATGTCGGAGCGGCCGGTTTGGCAGTGGGCTCAGCTATCCGTTTCCTTACAGCACAAGATGCTCGCGTGCGCGGGGATTCCCAAGACGAAGTTCCAATGGAGCCGACCATGTATGGACGGTTAGCGACTGCTATGAGCACAGCGGTGTCCCGAAGGCATGGTACACCGGACGGAGACGACGGCGATAACGAACCCATGTGGTCGTTAGAACTCGCTTCGTCGTGGGCGCGCTCAGATGCAGCGTGCGGTTCTCACGCTCTCGCCGAGTCTGAACCCTTGATAACCACAACCTTAGCGATGCCCCCCCCGCAACGTCCAACGGTCGCTCGCGCCGGCTGCGTAGCCGAAGCCCGATCAAACAACGAACAGATTGCTCGGTCCCTTGATGGCCTACCCTCGCTCGTCCCCTTTCTACGTTTGCCACGGACATCTTTCCAAAGCTACAAGCCGACATCAGTGAGCGCGTCAACTTGCTTCGCTTCGCGAAGCTCGCTCCCACGTTTTCCAACCGCGCTCGGCCGGAGTCTTGGCGTTTTGTATCTCGTCTCGGCCACGGCGCCCTTGCGTTTTTGGCTTCGGACCCGCTTACTTCGGGTCGCCTGGGCGAGCTCCGTTACAAGTTCCCTGAGCACTACGACGCAGTTTTCCGCGTCGCGGTTTGTCGCATCTTCGGCCTACCCTCATCCCGCATCCTCTCTTCTCTACGCTCCCCCACTGCTTGTGCTTCTTGCCATCTCTCGGATCAAGCTATGCGGGGTGCGTTCTCGTCGGCGGGTGTTGACATGTCGGACGATGCGTGGGCCACTGCTTTTGCGGACCATTTGGCTCGTTGCGGCGGAGATGCTTCGGTCCACACCGCTCAGTCTTGGTTAGTGACGGCCCTTGCGGAAATCATCTCCGAGGTTCGTGGCGCACTCGGGGTTGGCGTCGAGGTTCTCACAGATCCCACGATGTTAGTTCAACTCCCCAACGGCAACGATGTGACGAGTACAGTCATGCAACAGTACATTGCAGGACATTGTACAAGTACCCGTCACTAATTCCAATCCGTGCTTTTCCATAGGACGGACGTACAAACGTGGGTACGTCGCTACTGCAATATTCATAAGGGTACTAATGCATACTGTACGACTAGTACCTCCCGGTACGTACATGTACGCACGGTTAATCTAACTAGCCAGATGACGCGCCTAAGCGAGTTCTCCGATGCAGAAGGAGCCGCGTCGTGAATCCCAATGCTAGACGGGCCGCGTCTCTGGACAGATGACAACGGTTAGACAGCCCTAACGCCTGACACGTAAGCGAAGCAAGCACGCGTAATAAGTTATATGGGCAGAAAGCTATTTAAGCCCATTGCAGTAGAGGGAGGTGACAGAACCATTTAACAATTCCATTGTTCACTTACGATATATACTGCTAAAGTACAAGCAGTGAAACATCTTCTCAACATCATCTCTCGACAACATAATTTTGCCATCTTGCAACGACAGAACTAGACAGATTAGAACTGATTTGTGCTAGCGTTTAGCTTGAGGAGGCTAACCGCCACATTGGTTTCGGAGCTCTTTGGTCGACCCACGTTTTCGCTACCATTTGATTCGCTCGACGTTGCTTGATTGACTTGAAATGGCTTCTGTTGGACCCGGACGTTACGTGGTGGTCGTAATTCACGTTGGAGGGACTAAACTGTCGAACGTTAAGCTTGTGTTACAACGCGAGCCTCGTACCGGTAAAACTTGGTTCCCGGCTGGTTAAGTCACAACTAACGAAGAGCCTGTTGATGTTGCCGTTCGTGAGTTACACGAGGAAACCGGCCTAACTTTGACTCCGGATGATTTGACGCTGTTGAGTGACGCACCTGTTCGAGTTGGGTTACCTAAAGGACAACAGCTTGTTTACGTGTACTCGGCTTCTGTTCCCGTTCCGTTCGTTACTAGCCATTTGCGTACTCCTGCTCAGCTCGAGCAGGCTGTTACAACTCAGTCGACGATTAATCCGGATGGTTCTTACGTCGTCCCGGACACACTTGATATCGGTGGTCTAAATCTTACGCCCGCCAAGACGGGATTACTTCCTACTGTGAAACATAAGAGCGAGTTTCTTCACTTCGGTTACGTGACTCAATGGGAGACTTTTCGTCGTGCAGTCTACACGTCTCAAGCACTCTTCTACGCCGACACGACTATTCCGAGGCAGTTCTTCATGTATCCCCGGTTTTCGTCGGTCGATTCTGGTAATGTCTGGCTACTGATTCGTGGTTACATTAATCAGCTGTGTGGTGAAACACCGACTGATTTACGTGTGGGAATGCCTATGCCTACGCGAAACTTGGCTGGATTACATGTGACCCTTACGGGGACTCAACGCAAGGCTGCAATTAACTCCCCGTTTCAGTTTGGTGGCAATGCCCGTGAATTGGAGGATTGGCTCGAGGCGCAACCTCAACGCTTTTTCTTACTCGGCATTACGGCTGATTCGTACGACTCGGTTATCTGGGTTACTTCACAGTTCTCATGACATCTGAATGGGTGGTGGCTGAATCGGAAAGACCAAGCTGCTATTCCGTCTACGTTTGAGCTGCTTGTCGCGGAGCTACGGAAGACTACGTTTCTCCCGAACATCCAAGATGATGCGATTAACGCTCTGCTCAACCTTACGCAAGGCAGCATGAGTTACGCTCTCTACACCAAGCAGTTCAACGACTTCTTACGTCGGTCACGTCAGAATCTTACAACCGATGTGCAGTGCGTGCGCTTTATTAACGGATTGGTGAACTTTACACTGAAGAATCAAGCGAAGTCACACCGGTCTCAGAAAGGTTACAACATCACTCTGGTGGAGCTGCAAAATTTCCTGAATGACTTCGTAACAGATTCGCCGGAACTCGGTGGCATGCGGTCTACAGCTAGCCCATCTACAGCACTTGGCAGCGGACAACCCACTCGGAAGCGCAACTTTGAGGACCCGCTCGTCGGAGCCTCTAAAATCTGGAAGCGCAATGGTGGTGGCCGTGGTTGAGGCCGTGGACGTGGAGGCAATCAAGGTGGAGGTCGTGGTCAACCATTTTCAAACTCTGGCCGTATTGACTTCAGCGCAATCGCTAATGCAATGACAGATGAGGAGCGCAAGAGGCACATGGAGGAGGGGCTTTGTTTCAAGTGCCACAAGAAGGGCCACCGACTATTTCAGTGCCATGAACTGAAGGGCAAGGCACCTATGGAAGTGCCGCAGTCCAAGAAGCAATGATGGTGGCAAGGCTGTTCTACCAACGAACTGGAGCAGCCGGCTACATCTACTGTTCGTTCTGAGACATTGTTAGCGACAGAGGTCGTCGATTTACCTTCGACATCTCCATCGACTACAGTCGCGACACCTTCAAAGTCAGACAAAGCAGAGACAAAGTCGTAAACCTGTAACCAGACGTTCGATTGATTGGAAACTGGTTTACTCTTATTTTGACCCTATGCATGCACGATTCAACTTCACATTGGAGGGATGTGCCGATGATGAGGGTTTAAACTCGCACGGTGACTTACCTCACTGTTCGCCGAGTGACTCAATTCTTGAGAGGGACTTGTCAGGAGAACGGGTGTTCATTAATCACCCTGGGAGTTGGCTGAACATATAGCACAGCATTTCGAGGATTGTCGTGGAACATCTCCGACATCTACGATGGCTGTTTTTGTGCTACCGAAATGGGAATAATTCGCTCAACTGACTAAGCACTGGAAACTCTACCAAGACTTCCCAGCGCAAACACAGCTTTTCACTTGCCAATCACTGGAGAACCCAGCGCAACAGGAGGTGGTTGCTCCAGCTCCTTGGCATGTCCAGCTGTATTTGGGCGACGCAGATTGTGCTTTTTACGACTTCACATCACCTACCGCATCTGACCAACCCACCTCGGTACTTGTACCTCCTGGCGACGCGGAACAGTCCATCGCTACGCTGCGACAATTTTCTCCGCCAGCTACAGCCCTGCTGACTGACCTCACGGAAGCTCGACCGTTAATTCGAACGAGCTGACTGTGAAAACTCTTGATGGCGGACACCCTATTTCTGGATTAGTGGACTGCGCTGCGACGCTTGATTTCGTATCTGAGGACTTCGTATGACGCTTTGCTTTACAGACTCGAAAGTCTGTGACCAAGACACATGCTCGACTCGCCAACGGACAACGAGTGACTTCTTCGACAGTCTGCGATGTTACTTTTGAGCTGGCTCGACACGAATTTCACCAGACTTTTTACGTCTTACGTGATTTACGTGCTGCGGATTTAATCCTCGGTTTACCATGGCTTGATGACGAACATGCCTCTATACAATTTGGTTCAACCAGGGTTTTTACTCTCATGGACGGCACAGCAGTGGAGTACGCTCGAGGAACGACGCCCTGAGTGTCTACTGATGTCATCTACTAAGGTTCAGAAACTCGTGCGAAAGACGCGCCGCAGCAAGGGACGTAATGCTGAATTTTACGTCATTGAACTTACGCCAGCCGCTGACCAGCCAACTGACTTTCACACTGGAGAGGAGCTAACCGCAGAACAACGTGACAACTTCCGGTCGTTACTCTACGCTGATTTCCCGGAGTTACTGCAACCTGTCGATTCTCCGCATGTAAGCCGATAGTGGGATCATCCCATTGAAACAACAGGCCCGATGCGACGTCAACGGCTGAACAGATTGTCACATGCAGAGCGCGCTGAGCTAAACCGACAGCTCAAAGACGTTGTAGAGGCTTGTCTAATCCGTCCCGGCTACAATGAGTTCGGCTGACCAATTCTTTTTGTGCGCAAAGCTGATGGCTCGCTACGTTTGTGCATTGACTACCGTGGCCTTAATGAGGTTACGCTTAAAGATGCTTACCCACTTCCGCGTGTGGATGACACGCTGGACAAGCTTAAGGACGCAAACTTTTACACCCACCTCGACCTCGCCTCTGGCTTTTGCCAATTTCGAGTGCGTGACCAGGACATCCATAAGATGGCGTTTCAGACCCCTGATGGTTTAATGGAATGGGTCGCCATGCCGTTTGGATTGTGCAATGCACCAGCTACGTTCCAGCGGATGATGAATGACATACTTCGCGACTTTTTACATAAGTTCGTTACTGTCTACCTCGATGACGTCTGTACCTACAGTCGAACTCTGGAGGAACACCTTGAGCACATGCGTCTCGTTTTACAGCGATTCAAGGAGGAGGGCTTGAAGTTACGCCTTAAGAAGTGCTTCTTCGGCCTGCAAGAGATGGAGTATCTAGGCTATACTGTGTGGGCTGGTAAAATTTCGGTTTCAACAAAGAAAGTCGAGGCCGTTGCAGACTGGCCAGTGCCCACGACGCAGAAAGAGGTTTGCAGTTTCGTGCAATTCTGCAACTTCTATGCCAGATTTATTCATCACTTCAGCGACCTTACGGCTCCATTGACGGACTTACTGCGGAAGTCCCAACCACATAAGGTTACGCTGACGCCTGCCTGTTTGGATGCCTTTGAGACTCTCAAGTTACGGCTCATTTCCGCGCCATGCCTGATCCTTCCGGAGGTCGGCTCGGACGCGACGTTCACCGTGGCTACAGATGCTTCAACAGTGGGGATTGCAGCAGTCATGTTGCAAGACCAAGGAGGAGGTCTTGAACCAGTCTCTTATTGGGCGCGTAAGCTGAATCCAGCTGAGCGTGGTAACACTTACTCTGCGTACGACTTAGAAGCTTTGGCCGTATGCGAAGATGTCAAATATTGGAGGTGCTATCTTGAAGGATGCTCTAAGTTCCTTGTCGTAACAGACCACGACACACTGCCGCATTTGCTCAGGCAACCGAACAACATGCTCAACAAGCGGCAAGCAAGATACCTGCGGGATTTGCAACCGTTTATGGGCTCGATGACACTTGCATGTCGCAAGGGAGCTTTGAACGAAGCTGACCCGTTAAGCCGGCGTCCAGACTTCGTACCTCAGGCCACAGTTCCATTATTTTGGGATGGCGAGGTTCCGTCAGATCGAGAATTACGACGGAAGTCCCAGCTACTATTTGAAGACGCACATTTAAATTTACTGACTGTTAACGCGTTGCAGCTGAGCCCTGAGTTCGCTGATCTCATTCGCGAGGGGTACTCCCAAGACTCGTTTTATGGGGACGAGGGTGACTGGACAAAAGACAGCCGGATTGAAGCCAGAGACGGATATTTTTGGCGCCTCGATCGCCTCTGTATTCCACATAACTCTGAGCTCCGACTGAGATTGATCACAGAGCTGCACGCAAGTTCGTCAGCTGGTCACAGAGGAGTCGCTAGCACTCTTGCTAAAGCACTCGACAGATTATGGTGGAAACGACTTCGCCAAGATGTGAAAGATTTTTGTGAGCGCTGCGTCGTATGTCGACGAGCAAAAATTCGACCGCAGATGGCTGCGACTCTTTACCCACTACCTGTTCCACCCATACCGTGGCATACAGTTGGTCTTGACTACTTGACACACTTACATGAGAGCAATGGCTTTAACAGTGTGCTGATTGTAGTAGACCATCTAACTCGAATGGCCCATTTTCTGCCGTGTACAAAGATTGTTACTGCCGAAGAAATTGCAGGGAGTCTACCGTTTACATGGACTGCCCCGTGTGTTGGTCAGTGATCGCGACCCGAAATTCGTCATTGGCTTCTGGCATACTCTTTGGCGACGCCTTGGAACGCGCATGAACATGTCTTCATGTCGACATCCAGAAACAAACGGACTGACAAAACGAGTTAATAGCACGTTTCAGCAGCTTCTTCGTTGCTTCTGTTGCTATGATGGCTCTGATTGGACGACTCTTCTACCACAAGTGGAATTTGCGTACAACGCCCCTCGTGCACTCGGAATAGAACACACACCGTTAGAGGCTAATTTTGGATTCTCTCTTGAGGAGCCTCTTGACCTGCTGTTCAGCATGCGACCATCAATTTCAGTTTCGCAAGACGCAACAGACCGGTTAAGATTGTTACAAGAAGTACATACCCTGGTACGCTCTGTGTTACAGCTACACAAGGACGAGATGCAAGCGCGCACGGAACCGTCTACAACGCCACACTTCGCTAGAGGAGACAAGGTGACAGTCGTCACAACAAATCTTTTTCTGCGTGGACAACCGAACCGGAAACTCAGAGACAGACAGCTTGGACCTTTTACAATGGAGGAGCAAATTGGGAAACACAATTACAGATTAAAACTTCCACCGACAATACGTTTACATCCTGTGTTCCATGTGAATAATTTACGACCCTGCTCTACCGCTCCACTACGACCAGCTGTTCCGGTAAATGTACATGCAGGAGACGACGAGGAGTTTGACGTCTCACACATCTCAGCTGTGTGCATTATGTGGCTACCTGCGCGACGAGGCAAATATCTGCTCTTCATGACGCACTTCAGTGATGACGACATTCCACCTGTCTGGCACCGGTTGAACGAAGTACACCGGACAACAGCGTTACAAGATTTCTTGGAGACGCCCCAATGGCACAAGTTTGCCAAGACTTAGGCGTACATCGACTTCATGCACGCTCACCCAGCGCGCATTCCTGAGTCCCAATAACCGCTTCAGTAAAGGAGCTTAGACCACGGAGGTCTGCCTCGCGGCGGCCTCAAAGATCTGTCAAGAGGGGGAGGGTACGAGTGTGACGAGTACAGTCTTGCAACAGTACATTGCAGGACATTGTACATGTACTCGTCACTAATTCCAATTCGTGCTTTTCCATAGGACGGACGTACAAACGGTGGTACGTCGGTACTGCAATATTCATAAGGGTACTAATGCATATTGTACGACCATTACCTCCCGGTACGTACAGGTACGCACGGTTAATCTAACTAGCCAGATGACGCGCCTAAGCGAGTTCTCCGATGCAGAAGGAGCCGCGTCGTGAATCTGAATGCTAGACGGGCCGCGTCTCTGGACATATGACAACGGTTAGACAGCCCTAACGCCTGACACGTAGGCGAAGCAAGCATGCGTAAGCTATCTGGGCAGAAAGCTATTTAAGCCCAGTGCAGTAGAGGGAGGTGACAGAACCATTTAACAATTCCATTGTTCACTTACGATATATACTGCTAAAGTACAAGCAGTGAAACATCTTCTCAACATCATCTCTCGACAACATCATTTTGCCATATTGCAACGACAGAACTAGACAGATTAGAACTGATTTGTGCTAGCGTTTAGCTTGAGGTGGCTAACCGCCATAACGACGGTCTCCCCGCGGATGTGGATGTGGGTGTCTTGCACTATCACGGCATCCGAGGCTCAAAACTCGCCCTTGATGCCGTGGTTTCCGGTTTGTTCGGCGTGTCTAGCCCCCCGTCACCCGAAGTCGCTCTCCGTCATGCTGAGAAGACCAACTTCGAGAAGTACTCGGAGGGGGTGAGGAGTCGCCCCGACATCCGTTTCATTCCCTTTGCAGTCACGGAATTTGGTACTCTCGGCGGCCACGCCACGGCTTTCTTGACGGAGCTAGCCAAGCATGCAGCCGCATCTAAAGGGATGCATGTGGGTAAGTTGTTGGCCTCCTGGCGTCGAAAGGTCTCTCTCGCCGTCCATGTTGCTCACGTGGACAACGTCTTGCGCCGTCCGCCGCTGCGCACGGCGTGGAGGCCTTCTCATGGCACGGCGCTTTTCACCCGCGCCATGGGCCGCAAGCGTCCCCGTGCTTCCTCGAGCTGCGCGTGAGGCGCCGCTTGTCGCCTCCACGTGTTGCATTCTCGGCGTGGCCTAAGAGTTTCCTTAGTTTAATCTGCTAGGTTTGTTCACAATGTCGTGCTTTCCTTTTGATGTGCTTTGGATTCCGTGATCCTCTTGTCACTCTTGCCCTCTTGTTTCCCCTCCCACTTTCCCTGTCCGTGCTCATCTGGTTCTTCTTGTAAACAATTCCCATTCTTCGTGCCCGGGCCTACCTTGACCTCTTGGCGTTTTGCAAACCTTCCCCACCGGACTACATGAGGGTGATTTCGGGTGCGGGTCGCGGGGCTTTGGCTCTCTTTTTCGCTTCACATGAGTCCAGTTTCAAGGTGCCATCCGATTGCTATATGATGGCAGCCCACCGGGTGCTTGGCTTGATTTTAGAGCGCGCATCTCATGTTCGAAAGTGCCGTCGGTGCAATGAGGCTCCTTCAGAGACTCGCGGGTATGGATCTTCGTCGACGATATCGGGCACCACTATGTCGGGTGAGCGCTCAACAGCTGCTATGCTCATGGACCATATCCCCCGGTGCCCGTGCTCTTGGTATATCATTTAACTCCACGACCGGATTGTCCACGTAGTGCTTGAAGAGTTCATGCTAAGAGTGGGGGGTACTAAGGGGCGGGACTTGCGGTTGAAGGTCCGCCGTATTCTGTCGGGAGCTTCTCGAGATCGCCATGGGGATGTGGTTTGGTTAGACTTCATGGCTTCGCACAATCATCTTGTTGCTTATGTGACGGTTAAAAGTGCTCGAACTCCAATGTCCCTCGTATTGGTTCTCGTCTCCCAATCCCTGGGAGCCTTGCATTGGGAGCTCAGCATGGCAAAATTGATGCGGACCTCCGCACTTCTGTTTTGCTTGGCACGCCTTCGGTTAAGTCAATCCATGACTACTATCCCTTCGCCATGGAGGATGGGGGCCGGTTGGCGCCGATGGCGGCTGAGTTGGTTGATCGCTTGGCTATTTTGGTGGTTGTTCGTTGCTTCCCTAGCATGGGTGATGCTGACTCTCGCTCCTTGCGCTCTAACAGGTATGTCCGTATGCGGCATTTCGTTCGTCGATCTACATATGTTCCTTTTCGGCGTTTTTGGGGGGGTGTGCGACGTGAATTCATGCAACGTCTTTCTGCTGCTCTTCATGGCACTTTCGGTTCCTATCTCCGCGATGCTTTTCAAGAGGGCAGTGTTGACGCTGTGGCATGCCTTCTTGTTTCTCGGGCTTAGGTTTTTTCCTCTTTTCTTCTTTTTGCTTTGTGGCCTCCATTGCTTTTTATTGTAAGAAAAATTCTTTTATTTATATACGAAACTAATGGGAACCACCAAACAAAGAAGAAAGACAGAGGAAACATGTCTAAGCTATCACAACAGGAAGCCAAGCAACCGCATCGGCACTGCCCTCCTAGAAGGCATCACGAAGATAACCCCCGTCTTATACAGAGCGAAAAGGCATGCGTGCCGCGTGGTCATGTACGTTTTTAGTACGTAATGTTACACTTTGCCCGTAGAAGTACGCCACGCGACCACGCGTGCCTTGCGTGACACATTTCGAGCTGTCACATGCACGCATAGGCCGTGTGACAAGCACGCGTGGTCTTGCATGGTCGCGTGGTCCATGTGGCCCGGGATCTAATGGAACCTTCTTTACACAACCCCACGCCTCACCGCCACAACCACCACTATTCCTTGAAAATCAACACAAAACAAATTTTTAAATGTAATAGCTATGACTAGCGCCCCCTCTTTTACCCGTCGGTCGCGGATTTGGGGACGGACGGTAGTGATCGGTTGCCCGCGAGGCGGCGCCCGCTGCTACGGTGCGGGCCACCGGCCGGCGCCTACTCCCGACGCGATCGTTAGGAGTCTTGCCTAGGTTGACGGAAAATAATGAAAAGAGGTCACAATGTGTGACTCTAGCCGATGCATGGGTAGATAATAGGTGAATAATAATTAGGCGGTCGCTTGTTGAAAGTCATGGAGTGGGGCGTGTAAGTGCATGTGGGATTGCGCGCGCCCGTCGTTGAATTGACCGGTGCACGCGAAGCACGACACGGTGCGGGTATGATATATGCTTAGAGGCAAACGTATCCTACCGTCACTAAAGACAGTAAAAAGATCCAAAGTACTACTAAAGTACTACTGCACCACATACCGGGGATGGGTCGGTAGCTCGAATGAGCAACGCCGATCGTCTTCGCTCTGGGCATGGCCTCCCATCGAGCGCAAGACTGGTGGACAGGGCCGCTGAACAGCGTGTACCATTCACCTCTCCCCACCCGAGCCTAGCTCACAATGGTCAGTGGATCCGTAGCGACACCAGACGGTACACACTCAAAGGCGCAGCTTCCAGGGATTTGAATTTCAACCCCCCGACAGCTATCGCGCCATCCACTTCAAAAACCACACACGTACCCGTCAAAGTACTACGAAAGAACAATAACAACCATCGCTTACAAAAAGATCCCCCCCAAGGGAGCGGCGCGCCACACCGCGCCCCTCCGAGCGTCCGGACGTTCCCGTCCGTCGCCAACATCCAACAAACCCAGGTCCCACCGGGCCTGGTCGCGTGCAGCCAACACGCGCACTACACTCACAAACCTCCTCGAAAAGCCACAATCAACCCCCCTTCTTCTCTCACACACTCGAAATCCAACTCGATCGAAACGTCCTTGACCCCTACCCCCCCCCCACTCACAGACAGATGCTTATGCCATTGCAGGATCGGCGCGTGAATGCGCCCGCCGCGGACCCCTACCACCCCCGGAGCTATCCAGCGGGACATCCGCTCGCTCTACTCAACCATGTGCCCCAACCACCCCCATCCGCCCAAGACTTGGACCCGGCATTGAAACCCTCACCAGTCAGAGGACTCCAGACGCCTCTGGTCCTCGCCGCCCCCAGGTCAACCAATGACCTGGGACGGGCCGCTGACTCACCAACCCACACAGACGACCTGTACCGGTGCGATAGTCCCGCTCTGTCCCATAGTAAGGACCAGTCTAACACCCCCCGTCCCCTTCCGATAGCCCACGCTGATACTCTCAATAAGCGCGCACTTAACCCGATGCCTTTCCCTCACCTTAGTGCGTCCCAACCACTGTGCTGGAAAGTTCGACCAATAATGCAACAACCTGAACCTCGAAAATAATCTTCTTTAATCAGAGACAAAAAAATTATTATACATGCCTGATTCCTGCCCCTGCACTAGCCACTGCCCTAATCTGTACTCACCGACGCCCCCCCCCTCTCATGCTACCCACCTACCCCACAACTACACTAGTCCACTCGCAGCTGTTCAAATTGCCTGGCCTGTCGCGCCGGCCCTTGCCCTACACGCTCCCTCTCGCCCGAACTCGCCGCTCGCCGACCGCCACCCCCCGTCCCACAATACGGCCATGTATAGCACCCAGCGACCCCTCCCGTTAGCCTGCACTGATACACTGGTTATCAGCGCACTTAAATCGAAACCCTCTCCCCACCTTAGTGCTTCCCAGCCAAAGAGCTGCTCAGTTCGATCAATAATGCATCAACATGTAACTCGCAATAAGTCGTTTTCCTTAGAATTTTTTTTTACATGCATGATTCTTACAAATGCACTAACCACCGCCCTGATCAGTCACCCCCGCCACCCCTCTCCCTGCTGCCCTCCCCCCGCTCCCTCGCTCTATCCCTCACTCGCTCCAGTCGTTGCGCCTCTCCGCTTCATCCTTTTCTTTTTTTACCTTTCTTCCCTTTTTTACTTTTACCACGATAACACGCCTAACTCAACAGACACTCGCGCTTACCTGCGATTACCACACTATAGAACCTAGTGCACTCGTTCTCCCTCCCCCCTTTTACACGCCCCATGCTCTGCCCTACTCCCCCGTCGCTGTGATAATGACAGTGCTTCCCCTGCTGAGTTTAGCCCACCCGACCTGCTCTACCCGATTAATTAACCGATCACCTACCCCCCCGCGCACCCCCCTGCCCCGGAAATATCGCCCCTCCCTTACAGAATCAGTCTGGCAGTCCCGAACCCGTAACATTCTCAGCGATGCACGTATTCCCCCACCCCTACAGTCCCCACTTCCTTTAGGCCTGCTCCGAGGCTTCTCTCGGAAGCCCCGAAGCACTTTTGATACGATATCGACAGCCCCCTCTGTCACAGTTCCCCACTATCGCCCTCCTTCTAATACCTACCACACCTTGCTTACAATTTTTCAATCCCCCCTCCCCTACCCTCTCATCCTCTCCCCGCCATCCCTACACTTACCACCCTCTCTTAAGCTCCGAAAGACCACCCGTTCCAAGGAGCTTCTACTCGCCGAAATGCGCATGACGTCGACGAACGGACCCTTCGGAGCCTCACACCCTCGCCCTCCACAAGCCTCGGCCGGCAAGGCCGCTTATCATCATTAGTCCCCCACATGACGGGCCTCAAGGCCCAGAGGTTAGACCCCACAACCAACCCCCCACCCCCCAGCTAGATATCCGACGACACACTACTACCTCCATGCTTCCGCCAACTCTCCCGGCCCACTTTACTCCCCGCACCTGTTGCACCGTCTTACATAACTACCTCTTCGACCTAAACCTTGAATACGGCCTCCCTACACCCATCGGCTGCCTCGATTCCTCTGCGGTCCTATCCTTCCAATGGGGTCGTTACCAGGACCTCTCCAACCTCTACTGCCTTGCTACGACGTTATCCAAACTCCACTCCACTCCCACCGCCTCGTACACAGTTATCACTAACAACGAAGTCGATAATCACCACAACAACTCCCAATTCCCCAGCCACTGGACTAACCTCGCCAACCGAGGCGCCCCCCCCCGTCCGGGGACGCCTAACCACTCTCTCGTGATCCTCACATGGCAACACTCACACTTCGGCCTCCTACACCTAACTCACACCTCAGCCACATGGATTGACTCTCTTCATCACCCTCCTCCGCCCGACCTCCTCGCCCGCTCTCTCAATCTCCTCTCTGACTGGAACTCCTCCCCCCCCCCCCTCCCGTCGGTACCCTACGCTTCCTCAACCCACCTCGCCAAAACGATTCCGACGGAGCATGGTCGTGCGGTACCCACGCCCTCTTGCACACCTACTTCATCACCACAGCCCCCCCGGACCAACCATACAACCCCCCCCCCTTCGACCCCCGTTCCTCGGTTTACTCCCTACACACTCTCCTATGGAACCACACCTTCCGCTCCGCCCCCCTCCCACAGGGCCGCCACCA